>OX608083.1:43534974-43591941 GCA_951509765.1 Sphenella marginata
TTCAATGTTATTTTATTTTATTCTTTGTTTTTATTTTTCCGAAACTTCAGTTTTTCTTCAAGAAATAAAGCGACAACTATTTATTTCTTGCCAGAGTTGCGCAGGTCGCTTTTTTGTTAAATTTTTCCAAAATTAGCAGTAGAAAAGTAGAAGAAATTCTGACAAGAAATTTTTCTAAAGCGTTTCGTAAGTGTAATTTTATAAAGAGTTTTTGGATTTCTTTTGAACAGCCTAAAGCCCTGAAAAAGACAAATATTTTCCAATCCCAAAGGAGGAGTGCCCAAGCACGTTCATTGATGCATTAAATAATTGTTCTGGTCTTTTTCCCTATGGTACATCGATATATAAAAATTGCTGCAAAGCTTCCAGTATCCGTTGCTCCTAGCGAACGGTCTTTCTCTTTCCTTCGAAGGTTAAAAACTTTTCTAAGAAGTACAATGGGTCAGGAGACGCTGGCTCTACTTAACATCCACTCTACTTTTAAATTAACTCCTGAAGAAATCCTAAACGAAATTTCAAAATAAACAAGAACTAGTAGGGAAGTCTAAGTTCGGGTATAACCTCAGGTCTATTTTAATACATACCTGAAAATTTGTTATAAAGGCAACTGATTATTTTCGATAACAACATTTATATTGTAAGCGGTAAATCAAATATCTTTGCCTATGTTCATGAAAGGTATGAAAATAAAAAAAATTAATAATAAGAAAAAGGCAGTAGGCTGTTAACTACTTGTCCGTATATTTTGCGTGTTTGCTATCCGATTTGGCAGGAGTATACTATATACTATTGGGAAGCATCTCACTAACTTTCATTGAAATACCTTTTTGAAATTTCAAGCAATCGCTTTTGAAAATAGCTGACCTTTTTTGCTGAAAAGTGGGCAGCGCCACGCCTACTTCACCAAAATCTACAACATTTTTTTACAGTTGAGTTTATTATGTGTGTAAAATCTTATTATATACCTTATACAATTATGAAAATATCGCGATTTTAATTTTACAAAGAAATTTTTCAGAACTGTGTTTAAAAAGTGGGCGTGTCCGTTAACCAATTTCGTTTATTTTTACAGCAAAGAGTTAGCTTTATATGTTGAATACTTTCTCCAAATATCGTTTTAATAAATCAATTTTTACCGGACTTATGGCATGGAAAGTTTTTTGGAATAATCCACCGTAAAGGAGCGTGGCCACGCCCATTTTTGAAAAATGTTATGCATTCGACTTTCTTTGCCCATGAACATTTTAGAGGTGAAATAGAAATGATATACAGCTAGTTTAAGCAAAGTTATTGCATATTCAATATATCTATAATCCTTTTCAAAATCTTTCGTATTAAATTGGGCGGGGACCTTACCCGATTTCGCTAATTTTTTTCCTGAATATTGCCTGTATTAATATAAATATGTGTTCTGAATTTTATTTTGCTATCTTGAGCGGTTTTTGATTTATGATTAATAATATTTCCAAATTTGACTTAATCAAAAAACCTTTTGGGGCTACATATACACCTAAACCAGTATGTCTGCGTTCAAAGTGTTGTTTGGAATTTCCAGTAAGATTACCTTCCTTTGACTAATGTCAATATTTTTGTATGAAAGTATGAGTAAAAACACAATAAAAATGCTGCAACTCAAAGTGAAGAACTTTGTGGAAAACCCTTTGAACGCGGACATACTGGTCTAGGTGTATGAACAACCAAATTTGGTTTAGGATTAGATTTACACCGGTTGTCATAGAAAAGCGCGTAATAAAAATTATTTAAATACCCTGGTTTACAGCCAAAATGCACCAGAGACGCCATAGTGAAATTCCTATGTAAAATCACCTCCTAATTCCGAAAATCAAGGTTATTTTTACTTGAATGGTACCGTTTTTGAGATATTTACGATTTACCGTTATTTCAAAAAACAAAAAAGATGGCTCCACTTAAACGTGTATATCTCAAGAACAAATTGAGCTATTCGAAAACGGTTTGAAAAATTTGAAAGCTTATAAAATTTACTATAATCAGTACATACAACACTTTTTGCTAGGTCCTGCAGATTCAAACATATTGAACAATCATTACGGATTTTTTTAATTTTTTTTGTAATAATATAAAAAAATGTGTACTTTGCGAGGAAGCATCTCGAAAACTTTTTGTGTTTTGCAGATAT
Organism: Sphenella marginata; assembly: GCA_951509765.1. Taxonomy (NCBI): domain Eukaryota; kingdom Metazoa; phylum Arthropoda; class Insecta; order Diptera; family Tephritidae; genus Sphenella; species Sphenella marginata. The sequence goes on from OX608083.1 coordinate 43,537,133, forward strand.
TTTTCCCCCTCTAAGCTCTGTTTTATTACAAAAAAAATAAGCTATCAGTGAACAAAATCGATGAACTAATACGAAAGTTATAAGCATTCAAGTAAATATATCAATTTAATACTTAAGTACCCTACAAATAAAAGCATATGTACATATGTACATATGGTTCTGTCTTAACTCTATGATCTTATTTTATAATTGAAAAAGTCATGTGTCTTGTTTTGACGCTTATTTAGATTAGGATCGGTTTCTCTTATGAGAAACCAACAGTAGTCGCCCATCATAGCGACATCACAGAATCCTTGATACCGACTTTCAATCACTTTCATTTGCTGGTGAAACCTTTCGCCATGCTCGTCACTTTCGTCGCCAAGAGTTTGCTGGAAAAAATTTAAGTGGGAGTGTAAGAAATGAATTTTTAAAGACATATTTACACCTGAAAGAAAATAAAAAAGTAAATTAGATAAATACATAAGTGACACATTAGTATATAATTTTCTTAGGCTGGATTTATCTTTCAATTCAGAACAAATTTTTTGTTTATATTTTTCCCGTTCTTGTTTGTTCGGAACTGGACGATGAATTCAGATTTATGGCTATATATTCTCATGTAAATTTATGTAATATATAATTTATTATAATATGTTTTTTATTTACCCATTTCCGCATAGTTTTTGATTAAGTCGTTCACTATCATCTCGTAGTTAGGACTTTTGTGTTTGCCTGAAAAAGAAGTAACGACGTTTTCAAAAGAATCCCACGCTGCTGCCTCCACTGGTGACAATAGTTCTTTGAAATGGTTATTGGTCATCATTTTCCTTATTTGCGGTCCCACAAAAATCCCTTGTTTTATTTTTGCTTCTGAAATCTCTGGGAAGATTGTATTCAAATGATGAAAAGCTTCGCCTTCTTTGTCCAAAGCCAATATGCAATAATACGGCCTTTAAACTTAATTTATTGCCGTCTATGAACAATCGCCACTCTTTTGAATCATATGGTTCACCAAATTGTTTGAATAGACCAGCAATGTCTTTGCAGTAACAAACACTGTCCTCCTTCGTATAGTACTTGGAAAATTCTTCGTGACGAGTTCTATAATATGTTACCTTAACCTCGGATGAAACAAATTTAAATTGTTGCATTCGAGAGGCGTGTAGTTCGGCCTTTTCCTTTGACAATTCCAAATCCCTTATCCAATCATTGAGTTGTGCTTGTGACAAAGAATTTCTTTCGTTTTCCGTTTGAAATTCAGTACAACATGATCAGATACTACTGTTGACAATGAAACTGGAGCCGGAACTAAAGTTAAATTTGATTCTGGCAATGTCGCTTCTGTTGAAATTAGTTCTGGCAATGACACTGTTGTTGTTGTTGTTGTTTTAACAACAAAATCACTCCCCGAAGGTTTTGGGGAGTGTTGTCGAAATAACAGTCCTTGGCCGGATATGAATCCGGTACGCTCCGGTACTGCCCAACTGTCGTGGGAGCGATTTGGTATGACCAGTGCAACCTTCTAGGTCATGTCATCCCTCCTTCCGAAAGGAAAGAGAAGATGGGTAATGAGAGGTGGGAGGCATCATATCCGTAGATCAACCATCGAGTTGCACATCATTACCTTTGTGCATATTGGTCGCCTCTTACGACCGGTATGCCTACCGCGGGCATATTCTAATCCCCAACCCGCAGGGGCCGTAATGACACTGCAGATACGCTCGCTTAGGTTACTTTTCTGGACTTTCCAACCCCAAGTACTTTTGTAGTACAAATATAGCAGTCCGTTGAATGGCAAGTTGGTTCCCTCCACTTCATTTGTGTAATAAATTTCACACGTCGCCTAAATAGATAGTTTCAGAAATTAGTCAACAACGTACCTTTTTGTTCCGGTTTCCGAAGAAATCAATTCGACTCGGAATGTGGTGCACACAGTGTTCGGTGTCCATGGTTTTTCATTGTTTCTAGGCTCAATTCCAAAACACTTATAGTATGTAACTTTCAAAGGATTTGAAAACACACGTCTCATACTTTTAACAATAAATTGACCGCAGATGAAACAGAACATATCTGGATCATTTGTACACTCAAACTCTCGCGCCCTTTTATTCATTTTTTATTTTTAAGTAAATGACGGGTTATAAACTGCAATTATGAACTGAACAGTATCGGGCGAGCCTTGCAGATATTATGAAGGAACAAGGCGCATGTACTCTTATTTATACTTAGATCCAGTAAAAATTCAAGCCTACCTAAACAAAAAGGTTCCCTAGTTCTACAAAGAAAACACTACCTGCCTCAAAAATATGGCCTTGTTTAAAATGTACCTAGGTTTGAGAAAACGACACTAACAGCTTTTTGTATCTAATAACTTTTCGAAAATCTACCTGCTAACTAACTGATATACGAATACTAACACATACATATGTACCAGTAGGGTACTTAAGCATTAAATGGATATATTTACTTGAATGCTTCTAACTTTTGTATTAGTTCATCGATTTTGTTCACTGATAGCTTGTTTTTTGTAATAAAACAAAGCTTAGAGGGGGGTAAAAATATCTGCAAAAAAACAAAAAGTTTTCGAGATGCTTCCTCGCAAAGTACAAATTTTTTTATATTTTTACAAAAAAAATTTTAAAAATCCGTAATGATTGTTCACTATGTTTGAATCTGCAGGACCTAGCAAAAAGTGTTGTATGCACTGATTATAGTAAATTTTATAAGCTTTCAAATTTTTCAAACCGTTTTCGAATAGCTCAATTTGTTCTTGAGATATACACGATTAAGTGGAGCCATCTTTTTTGTTTTTTGAAATAACGGTAAATCGTAAATATCTCAAAAACGGTACCATTTAAGTAAAAATAACTTTGATTTTCGGAATTAGGAGGTGGTTTTACGTAGGAATTTCACTATGGCGTCTCTGGTGCAGAAAAAAAGTTGGAATTTGTGATCCAGTGATATTAAACCGAAAATGTGACCAATTTTTTTTTTTTTTTTAAATGTAAGGACTCTAACCGACGTACCCAAATCAGTGCGCAATGCTCTACCTACTGAGATACCGACAGCAGATATCTAAACAGCAAAAAATTTAGAATTTGTGAAGGTGATTGAAAGGTTTGGAATTTATTTCCAAAAAGTTTTAAAAATTGTGTAAACCAATGAATGGCTTAAAATTTAGGTTAAAATTTTTAGCCGTGTAGAAAGAGAAAAATGTCAAATAAATACAAGTTTAAATATGTAATATGTAAAAATATAAGTATGTGTATATTTACAGGTAATTCTTATTTACTGACACTTAAGTCAAAACCCCCCCGAAATTTTTTTCTGGCTACGCGCCTGATAATATCTATATAAAAAATAAGTTAGTACAAGATTTGGCCAAATCAACTGGTAAATAATCAATCGAAAATCCCGACAAAAGGGATAAATCTCTCAAACTGGCAGCACAGTCTGTAGCTAGCATTTTGAAATAGAAAAGCACAATAATACGTTAGCTCAAATTCATGGTTGCGACATAATGGTTATTTTCGAGATCAAATGTGTTTCTAAAAAAACGGACCATATCTACTAGATATCTACATATGTAATATGTGACTATATTATACAGAAAAAACGGAATTTAATGCAAGTTAAACCAAGTAAAACACATTTTATTACATGTAGGAAAATTGTCCCTTCGTATACTCATATAATCCTTGTTGTTGAAAAATTGTCAATATTGATAGATGCAGTACGTGGGAAATGTATGTATCTTCACACTTAAGCGCTATTACGGTTCTTTCTTTCAGTTTTTTTTGTGTTCCTCCTCGAAGCTTTATGTACCTGCCTATAAAAATTACCTGAGGCGTAACCATCTCGCATACAAAATTTTTAAGGCGTTTTCCATAATATTTCGAAGTGCAAAATCAATAGTTACACAAGTTTACAAATTCAGGTCAACTTTTGGATCTGAGCAGATAAGAGCGACTCTTAACTATATTTGCTATGCTCAATTCGAATCTGCATTCAGTTTTTCAAGATTGATTCTAGTTTCCGAGATCTCGCATGATAGCACCATTGTGCTGTTATAGCAGCTTTTAAATCGTGGCACTGCTTGATAAGTAAGTAAAAATGTCAGAATGTTCATAAAAGTATGAACATATAACTACGCCGCTCTAAAATAAGTAAATTTATACAGTCCACTAGAATTTAAGATAGTATTGTCATACATACATACTTGCAAAACAAACTGGATAAGGTACCTAAACCTATCACACATACACAGATATGAGGCACTTCGACCGTTCTTCAAAAAAGAAGACAACATAAGTTTCTGTAACGAAATGGTTTCTTTAATGAAATGAACGCACCCTACGATCGAAACGAATGGCGTTTATTCATTGATGGTTCCAAATACAGCCTAAAAGCTGCTCTTCTCCACAACGGGAATAACAAACCATCTATTCCGATTGCTCATGCAGTACAAACGAAGGAATGCTACGAAACAATGCGGAAGATCCTGTGCCTCATCAAATACAATGATCATAAATGGAAAATATGTGGTGATCTAAAGGTATAAACATTAATTCCAATTAAATCGAAAACGCTTATTTTTTATATTATTTCAACAGGTTATTGGCATCTTAAATGGGATGCAATCTGGATTCACCAAATTTTGTTGTTTCTTATGCTTGTGGGATAGCCGCTGAACCACTTGTAAATCCACAAGACATTTTCCTGCCACCTCTTCACATTAAACTTGACCTCATAAAGAACTTCGTCAAAGCATTAAACCGCTTTTAAGTACTTAGTAAAGTTGTTTCCTAAATTGTCATATGGGTGTTTCCACGGTCGCGAACAGTAAGTTCGTACGCTTTTGTGGGCCAAAAAACAAAGTAAACATAGGTTTTTTTTTTTTTTGCTACTTCAATAGCATTTTGGAAGGTAAATTTTAGGTGCAAGAGGCAGGTTTGTTCGATTTTTAGTTTAGACTGTGGGGGCAATAAACATGTGGTCGCGAACGTACGCAAAATGGAAGTGACTTTTTGTGCAACTGGAAAAAATCAAAATTCAGCGAAATGGAACGGATTTTTTCAAAACTGTTGATAACATATTGAAGTGGCATAAAGTGACTTTCTTTACGTTTATTTCGCGTTAAAATATCTTCAGTACATTTTTATATATACGCTTAAATACCGGTCGCGAACGTACGGGTCGCGAACGTACGATTTTTCCATACACTTTTTTTTCCTATTTTCGGCATAATGTTTTACAAATTACATATATGAATTGGAACACTTAATTCACAAGTTTAAATCTTATATGTTGTATTTATAAAGAAAGAAGATAGCATACATTATTAGACTGTACTGAAATTCCTCGGCTCACACCGAAAGGCTCGAAAGTGGCTTGCATAATATAAAGTATACTCACTATAATGTATAGTTGGAAAATTTATGAATAACTTCATTAAAATTATTCAAAACCCTATGATCTATTATTAGAAATGGAAATAAAGTATATTAACAACCTCTTTTTTTCTTGCTTCAGTTTTTGGTAGGCAAAAATATATCAAAATGCAAAACGGTGGCGAACGTACGCAACTTTGAGAATAAAAAAAAAAATGTTTGGTTAACCCTTCAAGAGAAGTAGTTTTGTTTTTCAATTAAGTGCACTCAACTGGCTTTAGCAATGTAGTTCTAGACATATCCTTACACTCCTTGAGAAGTGGTAACAAAAAATGTATTTTTTTGGTCGCGAACGTACGATCCAGGCAGAGGTAAATGTTTCAATAAAAATTTACCGTTAAAACATCGTCGTTCAATCTTCTTTCATTTTTATAGTCTTAATTGATATTCATGTAGGTATTTTGTTGCAAAAAAGGATCGCTAGTATAAGTCGTACATGTGAAAAAATTTAAAAGAAACTGGCCTTTAAAACTGGCTGGAAATGAAAAATTTTTTTTTCAGGTTTCAAGCCAAATTTTTCATAAAAAAAATTTTAATAAACTTTCAAACCGTTATTTTTATAAAAATTTGGGTAATTTTGTATAACACGGTTAAAAAGGAATTTATTTTTATTAACATATAAAATTTTTGCTCTGGTTGACCATTCTACGGAAATGCTCATATGCAAAAATCAAAGAAGGAATATTTGTGGGACCTGATATTAGAAAACTAATGGCTGATAAAGAATTGACAAAATGTTTAACGTCCGATAAGGCAGCCGCGTGGGCATCTTTTCAAAATATCGTTCACCACTTTCTTGGTAATCAGTGATTACTAATCACAAATCCCATAATTTTGAGGAAATTTTTGGCGATATGTTGGCAAATTATCGAAAGATTGTAGCTCGGATGTCTCTAAAGATGCATTTTTTGAATTCCCATCTCGATTTCTTTCCCGAAAACTTGGGTGATACGAGCGACGAACAGGGATAGCGGTTACATCAAGATCTAGCCAAAAGTGAAAGACGATACCAAGGATTTTGGGATGAAGGCATGATGAGCGACTATTGTTGGACTCTAATACGCGAAACAGATACTAAACAATACAAAACGCAAAGTTCCACCAATCTTCATTTCTGATTTGTTACTTTTAAGTTAATAAAACGAATATTATTTGACAAAAATCTTAAAAAATTTATTTGAATTTTGTTGAAAGTTACAAAATTTCCAAAATAGAGTTTTTGCCGGATTTGCCTAATATTTTGCTAAAAGTGTTTGCTCTTAAACACACTAATTTTAGGGAAAAAAAATTATCCTGATGGTTGCAACTTCGTACAAAAAAACCATTTTTAAAATCAAAATTTTTTAAAAAATCGTAAAAATTCGACCAAATTTCGGCCATTTGGCCAGCTATTGCTCAGCGATGGTTTGACCTTTCCCTACATATTATACATCGTTAGAAGCGTATTTTAATTTCCTTTCGAACAAGCTATTGCTTCCGTTCGTCGCTTTTGTAAAATTGGCGAAACGATTTTTTGAATGAAGTGATACTTAAAAAAACATAAAAAACACAAAATTACCGATATCTCAAAATCTTAAATCAATCTTAAAAAACGGAATGCAGATTCGGATTCAGCGTCATAAATTGATTTCAAAACCACTTTTAGTTGCCCAGATCCAAAACCGCATATACTTGTGTTATCTGAGGTCAAAGTTTAGGTTTTTATAAATTTGGTCTGCGCTTGCAGTAGTAAGAAAAATAACTTTTATCTAAGTCATTTTCATTTTCAAGTCAAAACGGTTTTTTTGAAAAAAAATTTGGACCCCCTCCCCCCAAAAAATATTTCCTGGATACGCGCCTGTGTGGGGCACTTGGAGGTATAAATTGCCGATGTGAGGTGCGTATTTTTCAATGACGTGCGGCCAGACTTCTTTGGCGAACTGTATGAACTCTTTTTTGGTAGCCCATTAGGCACCGATAAGGGTTTTGCCATTGTCGTTCATGACTTTCGAGAGAAACCCTCGCCGTCCGACAAACCCTGCAAATGCCGCGAGAAAAGCTGCCGTTGTCAGATCTGAACATTGTTCTAAGTGTATGGATTTTGTCGTAACGCATACAGAAACAGCCACGTAACCTTAAATTATGGTACAACAGGGTTGGGCCACTTTGAATAAAAGATTATTTAAATAAAAAATAAAAAATTAATCAACATTGTTTAAATTTTGAGTGATGAGTGACTGGTTATTTCTTATTCAAAAATATCAAAGTGATACATAACGTGTTATTTTTATTCAAGAAATTCTACGTGATGAATAACATATTATTTGTATTTTTGGATTTCTTGAATTACTATAAAACTTCATTTTTATTCAGTTATTTAAAAATAAAAAATAAGTACCCCGAGAACTGTTTCGAGATCGTTTCGGGATAACTTCGGGCCCATTTCCGGGATAATTTCGGGACTGTTTGGGAAAATGGTCCCAAAAGGATCCCGAAATGATCTCAAAACAGTTCCGAAAATGGTCCCGAAAGGATCCCGAGCAGTGCCGACTGCAGCACCACGTACTTCTATTCCCAGGGCAGCAACGTCGCCCACCGTGCCACCTCAACGACCACAGGCCACCAGGGCCGATGCATTGCTGGAAACAACCCCAAGGAACCTGCTGTCGGCCACTACACATAACCAACCGACACGGAACCATCCCGGGGCCCGTCTTAGACCACCAACCACAACATACCATCGGCAGCCCGGAAGTCGGGGCCTCACACACCCGCATATATAATTTGTCAACACCAACCACACACCCATTGACTGCGTTCAAACACGGATACATGTTGTGGTGAGGAGTGGCTGTTTTTGATTTTGTGGGAGAGAGGGCGACGATGGAAGGGGACGGGTACAGAGTTGCCTGTTGTCGCTTAACACGCTTTGTGTTTCCGTTCGTCTCTATTACGTTTAGTGAGCTGCAGATAGATTTTGACATTTGTTTTCTTACATTCTTATGCCTACATATTAATAAATGACAACAAGGTAATTATAGCGGAAGGAAATTATATTAATTTGAGCTAAAACGAATTGTTACCACATTTTTTTAATCGGTCGAGCAGTACCAAAATTTCTGAGTACCTACATATGTATATCTGTAGTCAGAGAGAGGTACAAAACATAACCAACCAAACTAATTCCTTTCCTGGTTTGAATAACATGAGCTACATTTGAGCAACATCAAAAGAAAATTGCCGATAAAAACAACTCTGAGTCTCCCTGTTTGGACACAGTCATTGTAAACAAAACACAATTCGTAAATTTCTGAACAAAACGGTCGCATATCGCCTGAGCCCAAGCGAATAAATAATTGTTTCAAAATGTTAAAAATGGCATATAATAGGATTAGATTCAATTAAATTTTTCCCGGATATTTTTGAAAGTCTGAACTGGTGACAGAAGAATAGGTTGAAGTGAAAAATTCATCGCTGAGGGAAATCCTGATACTTAAGTTTAGAATTTACGAAACCATAAAATTAATTTGAATTAGATGTTTTATAGCACTTTTTTAAATCGATGTACTCCTGAAGTAGAATGGAATATAGTAAGTAATTTTTATTTAATGCGGATTTCTTATATAGAAAATATCGCATTTTTTTGTGTTTCAGCGTCTTAAACTCCTTAGCAAACCAAGCTTGTGTTGTTGATCATAGATTGCTTTACGTTTAGGAATGTACTTCTCAAATAGACAGTAAATAGTTTGATGAAAATGTGAAGCGTTTAAATCGATATCACTACTAAGTTCAGGTCAAGTTGGTTTAAACAGTTCTTTATTATACTTTGTTATAGTTGGCTTTGGAAAAGCTAAAATCAAAGACAGGGATGAGCAATTCCATCCGAAAAGTCATTGTAGACCAGCTTGGATGGATTTGCAATAATGTTTCCATCAACTATCCTATCAACGATATATGAGGCCTTATGGAGAAAGTGGGCAAATATCTTGAGAAATAGGGCCATATGGCTTTCTTGCCTCTGACTTTATTACATTCCTTCGTAATATGAAATTTATTTGAGTAACTAATTTAACTTACTATCTAATGATAAATTAAATAAATTTATTTGTAGAATTTTTTTTTCTTTGTTTCCCTAAAACTAATTTTTTACATTGGCTTTAACATAACAAAAGCAGTAGTCGTTTATTACCTTTTTGGGGTAAATTAAACAAACGACATCAAATCAGTCCAAATGTACTATCGACGTACATATATACGCTTTCTGGGTTAGCATTGATTTAACAGTTAGATATAATACTAGACACTTACTACCAGGACCGTGCGCAGGAATTAGCTTAGGGGGGTTTTTAATTTTGATTAAGATAAACATGTTTGCTGAAACAGATACCCAGACCTATACATCATCAATTTAAATGTTCTTTAACTTTTATGAAACTGCATACTCTGATAAAAATTATACCAAAGAAATTTGTATGGTTGTACAAATTTTTCTGTGTTTGAAAGAGAATTGGTGATTTGGTGGCATATCCAAGCTAAACAAAAGTGCAAAAAAAGACTGCCTTCGGAACCATAAAAAGCTAATTTCTTAGAGCTTTGCCCTCAAAAATGAAATGTGCTATGTTTATATCTTTCTACAGACTATTGATAAACATCCATGAAAAATTCGATCTTTATCTTCTGTTAGGTAAAATAAAAAAAACCTAACAAAATGCTTGAAAACACTCACATAATTTGCTTTCCAAAGTTCATTTTCTACAATTCTCTTTACGCCTACAACCAAAAGAGTCAGAAAACACTCGAAATCTCTCATATAATTGAGCCTTGCAGTTCATTTGCTATACACTATTCATTTCTTCTCTCAACGCTTCGTAAATCTTCATAAAAAAGTGCTTTACTCCGAAAAGGCTCCAATTACGGACTCTTTTTGCATGCTTTTTTTGGAGCGCTCCGACATTGGTAAGCTGGGATTATTCGCACTTTTATGAATACATGGCTATAATTAAAGCCCGTTTAACATTGCAACCCTTCGAGGTACGGAAAAGAATTCTGTCAAAACTCATGAAAAAAGTAAAAGTCAGCTGGGCACTTGATTAGGGACGAGCGATGAACCGATTAATTCATATTTTGATTAATCATAATTCTGATTCATCAGAACCTAATTAACCAGGTCCTGAATAGTACTGTTTACAGTACTTGTTAACAGGGCTGCAGTTTTTGGTTACGTGGTTACCGCTTGCCCATATTGGTTACATCTAAGCTTTTTGCATTTTCTTACTTTCACACTGTGTTTTCGACAAACATTAAAATTTGATGGTGTAGGCTCTATGTATGTAATGTGATGACGTCGATAATAATTGTAAATGCAAGACGAATCGAATTGTCAAATTTTTCCATCACTGATTTTTCATAGTATACATACATACATTTTATTTTGACAACGCCAGTTCTTCATCTTATAAATAAAAATGAATGTGTGTCTGTGTGTCTGTGTGTCTGTGTGTCTGTGTGTCTGTGTGTCTGTGTGTCCTTTATGGGCGTCCAAAGTACTCAACCGATTTTTATGAAATTTTCACAGTATATTCTTGGGATCATGGGTTAAAGCATAGGCTATATTAGTTTTTGGAAAAGTGGGCGGTGCCACGCCCCCAGGCTATATAAAACTACAACTCTTCATAACTCTGAACATATTTGGTCTAAATTAATGATTTTTGGATATGTGCGTCGTTTGGTCAAGATTTATGTAATTTTGGAAAAGTGGGCGGTGCCACGCCCACATTTTTTGTGTTTTGTTTGTACTTCAATAATGTCCAAAGTTTATGGTCGATCTCTTTTAAACTTCCAAGATTGGTTCAGAAGATTGTTGTGTACGATTTAGGCTATATCAATTTTTGGAAAAGTAGGCGGTGCCACGCCCCCCGGCCATATAAAATTTAAATTCTTCATAGCTCTGAACATATTTGGTCTAAATTAATGATTTCTGGATATGTGTGTCCTTTAGTCAAGATTTATGTAATTTTGGAAAAGTGGGCGGTGCCACGCCCACATTTTTTGTGTTTTGTTTGTACTTCAATAATGTCCAAAGTTTATGGTCGATCTCTTTTAAACTTTCAAGATTGGTTCAGAAGATTGTTGTGTACGATTTAGGCTATATCAATTTTTGGAAAAGTAGGCGGTGCCACGCCCCCAGGCTATATAAAATTTAAATTCTTCATAGCTCTGAACATATTTGGTCTAAATTAATGATTTCTGGATATGTGTGTCCTGTAGTCAAGATTTGTGTAATTTTGGAAAAGTGGGCGGTGACACGCCCACATTTTTTGTGTTTTGTTTGTACTTCAATAATGTCCAAAGTTTATGGTCGATCTCTTTTAAACTTTCAAGATTGGTTAAGAAAATTGTTGTGTACGATTTAGGCTATATCAATTTTTGGAAAAGTAGGCGGTGCCACGCCCCCAGGCTATATAAAATTTAAATTCTTCATAGCTCTGAACATATTTGGTCTAAATTAATAATTTCTGGATATGTGTGTCCTTTGGTCAAGATTTATGTAATTTTGGAAAAGTGGGCGGTGCCACGCCCACATTTTTTGTGTTTTGTCTGTACTTCAATAATGTCCAAAGTCTATGGTCGATCTCTTTTAAACTTTCAAGATTGGTTAAGAAAATTGTTTTGTACGATTCAGGCTATATCAATTTTTGGAAAAGTAGCCAGTGCCACGCTCCCAGGCTATATAAAATTTAAATTCTTCATAACTCTGAACATATTTGGTCTAAGTTAAAGATTTTTGGATATGTGTGTCCTTTAGTCAAGATGTATATAGTTTTGGAAAAGTGGGCGGTGCCACGCCCACATTTTTTGTGTTTTGTTTGTACTTCAATAATGTCCAAAGTTTATGGTCGATCTCTTTTAAACTTTCAAGATTGGTTCAGAAGATTGTTGTGTACGATTCAGGCTATATCAATTTTTGGAAAAGTAGGCGGTGCCACGCTCCCAGGCTATATAAAATTTAAATTCTTCATAACTCTGAACATATTGGGTCTAAATTAAAGATTTTTGGATATGTGTATCCTTGAGTCAAGATGTATATAATTTTGGAAAAGTGGGCGGTGCCACGCCCACATGCTTTGTGTTTTGTTTGTACTTCAATAAGTTCAAAGTTTATGGTCGATCTTCTCTAAATTTCCAGATTGGTTCAGAAGATTGTTGTGCCACGCCCCCAGGCTATATAAAATTTAAATCATTATAACTTTGAATATTTTTGGTCTAAACTAATGATTTTTGGATATGTGTGTCCCTTGGTCAAGAAATATACAATTTGGGAAATGTGGGCGTGGCACCTGTTGATCTGTTTTAAACTTTTCCAATACGTTAAAATCTTCGTTGGGTACGACATATGTACATAGGCTACATTTGTAAATTCTTTGGAAAAGTGGGCAGTTCCAAGACCACAAGCTAAGTAATATTTCAATTCGTTATATCCCTGAATGTATTTGATTTAGTGACATTTTAACGTTCTTAAATCTTAATCAACGCACTTAATTTTTTTTGTTTGTTATTGCCGTTCATGCATATCCAGAGTATTATAGGTAGATATTGGATATAATTAAATAAGTACTAACTATACATCTGCTCAGCAGCGCATAATGGTTTTTGTCATACCCATTGAGTTCAAAAGATCCGTTTTTTGAGTTGGACATCCAAAAAATTTATTTGTTTATACCAAAGACTTTAAAGCCACAAACATTGTATATCCTAAAGCACTGCAATAAATGGAATGTTAAAAGTTAAAGAAAAATATTTGAAAATGTATTTCTAGGGAAGTCACTGGTCAGGCAGAACAACGTCTGCCGGGTCTGCTAGTTGTAAAATAATTCAAATGTGTATTAGATATTTATGTACTTACTTAAATGTATGTACATATTTTTAACATTATTTTAACAGTGCTTAGTGCAAACACAAGCTGTATTAATTTGGTTACTTTTTTCTACTCTTGGTAACTTTTTTTTTAAATTTGGTTATCAAACATATATGTAATACTTCTATATTGCGGGTGGGATAGGCTCGTAATGTGTTTGGAAAACGAAATCAAAACGAGACAGACTACATCAATTTTTGAGCTTGTAGTAGTATAAATGTAAACTTGTAAATTGTCAAATCGACTGAAAATTCAAATAATTACAGGGGCGGTTCAAGTACAAAAGTGGCCAAGAAAACAGCAAACTAAATGAAAGTGGCCTATGAGAACATTTGAGAAGCTCTGCATGTTTGGGTAATCTGGTTTGGAAAATGTGTTTATTAGCTTTTTAAAAAATTGGAATTTACATACATACATATGTACTTACGCATGAAGATGTTCTTCTTTATCTGTATTTTTTTTGCACACAAAGCATAGCCCCACCATCATATATTTTGGTTTATAAATATTTTTTGCTTTTAAAAATTTTTAAATAATTTCTTCAACGTGTAAATATGTATATACGATTTTTCTATGAAGGCTTGATCCGCCCATGTATTTTTTAAAGTGAAGTTGTCATTTTAGGTACATTCAATTATCGGATCTCTCTTTCTATTTTTTATATTTCTGCACTCTGATATGGGGGAATGTACTATGTGCTTTCCAGCAATATAGGAGTATTACATATATGTTATCAAACCAATTTTTTAGTGGCAGCCCTGCTTGCTAGTTGAAACTGCTCACTGTTTTCACAAAATGAAAATTTTTTGTTATCAGGGGTCGATTTACGTATTCCGTGAACTGAACAACTGTCTCTTAAAAATGCTTATTTGGTATTACGTGATCAGTGAAGGTACCTCAAAAATCGTAAGCGTTTCTAGATGTTCGAATACACAAGAACAACAACAATATAATAGTAAAGTGGTACGCCAAACCCACATCATCTGGGCGCCTAATAAATTTCCTATCATCACAGCCCAAGTAAATACTGCAAAAAACTTCATACACAAAATACTAAAAATAAGTCATCCCAAATTTCATGACACCTACATTAAATTAATCAAAACAAAGCTTAAGAAAAATAATTATCCAGATCACTTAATTCAACAAAAAACAATAGAAATGAAAAAAACCCATCACCAACTACAGATAGGTCAAATTAACCGGAAAAAATATTTTAGCGTCACTTTCGTTCCCAGGCTATCCGAAAGTTTCACAAGCATTATACAAAAACAAAACATTAAACACTAGCGACATGCTTCACAAAAACAAAAAGCAAAATAGATCAGCAACAACAAAGTAATGTAGTGTACGAAGTAACATGCAAAGGTAACAACAACGAGAATTGCAACAAGTTATACATCGGGACGACGAAGCGAAATTTAGGCACTAGAGTCTAGTGACTAGACTAGCAGAGCACGAAGCTGACATAAGGAAACAAAAACACAGCACGGCACTATCACAGCATGGAATAACACACAACCACACAGCTGATTTTGCTAACACAAAAATACTAGACAAAGAACGAAGAGCGAAGACGATAGATATACTTTGGAGAGCTTATGCATGAGGGTGCGAACAGAGTGGCTGCTTGTTGCCGAGCTTATTGCGAGAACTTGTTCATGCGAGAAACAAGTTTGAGTGTGCATAGTGGATGCGAGAATCCGCGCTGATATTTTATCTATTATTTGAGTTTTATGTATGTTTGTATGCATTTGGGTTTGTTGTTCATTCGTGTTTGTGAAATTGAAGTGAAAAGATATGGAAGATATGGATTCGCCGAGAAAAAACTTCACTTATTAATTGTTCTACATTCATTTTAAATAAACCAAAACACACGACTGTACTCAAGAAAAGTTGAACAAGAATGCCATTAAATGATGAATGACAGCATATAATTTTTGATTTCAGTTTTTCCAAAGAATTTTATGTCCAATCAGCTTTGCGCTCTGTAGCGCGATTCTGTAACTTTTTTAACGCCAAGTGTTAGCGTTAACTTCGCTTAACACCATTTTTAACACTTTTTGCGATTCTGTAACTTTTTTAACGCCAAGTGTTAGCGTTAACTTCCCTTAACACCGAAAAGTGTTAGCTAACACCTTAGTTAACGCGAAAAAATTTTGTGGTGTTAAAAGTTATAGAAAATAAGTTCTCCGAACATGAAACCGAAATCGCGACGCGCACATTGTAGTCCGAACGCTTATCACCTGCGCTACTGCGACATGAACGTCGGCGCTGTCAAATGCTGTACTTAAGATGAGTGCAGTTTTCCCCTCAATTTTAACAGATATACATACATAAAAAACTGGCGGCCACCGTAGTGTGGAGGTAGTGTTGCCTGCCTACCACACCGAAGGTCCGGGTTCGAGCCCTGGTACATCAAAAATTGGTTTGATAAAGTTTTTTCAAAACGGGGTCGCCCCTCTCGGGGGGGGTACACTCTCCGAGTGTATTTCTGCCATGAAAGGCTTCTCAGCAAAAATTCATCTGCTTTGTAGATGCCGTTCGGAGTACCGTAGTCCCGCCAATTTGTAGGAAAAATTTTCAAAGCGGCACACCACAAATTGGAAGAGAAGCTCGGCGCAAAAATCTCCTAGGAGGTTGATGATATAACTGTTGTATATCGCGCCATATATATATATATATATATATATATACATACATAAAACAGCTAACGCTAAAAAGTGTTAAGGAAAGTTACAGAATCCCACTTTCGTTAAGAGCATACGCCAAAATTCGGCGACAAGCTTAACACTCGGCGAGGTGTTAAAAGTTACAGAATCGCACTACTGACCAGCTCGGCGCCCACTATGACCTGTTCGCGCTTATTTGTACTAATTTGTATAGTACCAGTTTTCTCGCATTGGTTCTCGCAATAAGCGTCAGTCGGCTCGGCTCGGCAACAAGCGGCCACCCTGTTCGCACCCTAATGCAGAAAAGGGAACATACGATTAACAAGAAAGAAGACACCGACGAAATAGCCGCGACTTATTTGTTATGTTTATAATGTAGTTTAATACGACAAGTGTACCCCTAATGATGGTATCAACACTTTGTTTTTTGTAAAAATTGTATGTAAAAATTTAATTTAATAATATCAATGTTAAGTGTAATAACGTAAATATTTAATGTAAAAATCTACCATTTTCAGTGTAAGTTAGATATAAATCTTTAATTTGCGTTTAAACTTTGTGCATTTATATGCAACACGTACTAATGTTGTTTTTGTATCTTCGTTCTTTTATGGTTTCAAATAAACAAAACAGTTACGCTCCTGAAGATGCTAAGAAAATCTTAGCGAAACGTTGAGCTGTAAGGTGGAAAAAAACCTTTGTTTTATTCGCACCCCACACAAATAGATCGGACCAGCTTATTATTTATAAAAAGATTGGTCAAAAATTTGTATTCGATAGAAAAAGCTTGTTCGAGTGCCCTTGAAATTGGCGGTTTTAAATTTTTTTTGGCGTTTTTTTAAATAATTGTTTTCAACTAATTTAAAAGTTTAAATAAAAAAAAAAACAAAGCGAAAACAAAAACGAAAGTGACGTAAGTATTTCACTCTAGAAAACACTTTTTACTAAATTAGATTAAATGGTGGATTTTGAAAGGAGTATTAACAATTTAAAGAATTTTCAATTACCGTCCAATGAATTTCAACTGCGATAGTAAACATTTTCCTTGTTTACAAATAGAAAATGACACTTAGTCCTGTGCACTACTATTTTATAAATATTTCAGCGTTTTGATCAATAAAAACCCAAGAGTTCGCCCATGTGAAGAGCACCCGAATGAAAATATGTATATAAATGTATGTGTTACTTATATACTTACTAGACTTTTTATATCTTTGCTCTAGATGCGCTTAAAGGAAACACGTGAGAAGAAAGCTACCTCATCGAAGCTGAAAACCTCTCGCACACACATATCTCTACATATGGCTAAGGAAATTCTACAAAAAATTTGCCTCAGTGACATTTCAAAATCTAAAAGCTGTGAAAACTTACATGTCCTGTAAGGATTGAATTGAAGACAATTAAGTAATTAACATATTTTTATACTAAATATAAATTGGTATAGAACTAATATAAGAAGGGTGCCTCTTCTAAAAACCTGAATATTTTTATATTAAGTATTTTTTTAGAAAAGTTATATGTATATATAACCGCCCAATATTGACGATTTCAACTCTAGCTAGATAAAATTAGGTTGTTTAGTTTGCAGTAAATATTGAGCGTTGTAGCTAAAATTACATTATGAATCATTACTTTCAGTATTTTTTGGGATGTAAATTATCACGGCAATGTGAAAATGTCTCTTAGCTTTATTCAACAATCTAAACAATCTAACGACACGGACTAGAAGAACGTGAATCCAATATTAATAAATTTAGCGTAAAATCAGCAGTGAATCTGATTGTGTGGATTCGTGTAAATGTTTTTGTTTGGGTTCCTTATGCTCGATACATTTTTTCCGTTGGCTACAGTTATCTTTAACGTATTAGTGCGATTGCTCTCCAAGCTTGCGTTACCGATTGTCGGAAATTAATATACAACACCAGTAGCGCGATTCACTAACTTTTAACAATTTCGCAATAGAGATATTTATCATTAACGTATACTGTTTAATTTAACAATTGTGCGATTCACTAACTCGGATTTAACAATAACGTTTAAATAATTGTTTAAAATGATGACATGTGGCATCTCAGTCGAAATTGACTAGAACGTTGCTTAAATGTTAAGTGCAGCATTTGCCAGCGCCGCCGTTGGTGTCGCAGTAGCGCAGCTGACAAGCGTCTGGATAACAAAATAGACGTCGCAAGTTCGATACCAATAACTAGGAGACATTTTTTCTAAAATATATTTTTTTTTTAAATAAATACTTTTTTTTTAGATATAGAAATACTTCTTGCTCAAAAAATTTGTTTTTAGTTTATTTTTATTTTAATCAATATTTCAACGACACCTACGGATAACGTGATAAAATATCAATTTACAAATCGACTACGATAAATTAACGATTTAAGAGTTGACAAAAAGTTAGTGAATAGCATAGATAGTTAAAATTATTGTTACGTTAATTTATCGTGGACAAATTGTGTTAAAACAGTTAGTGAATCACAAAATTGTTAAAATTATTGTTACGTTAATTTATCGTTGACAAATTACGTTAAAAAAGTTAGTGAATCGCGCTACAGCAATCGATTGGATTGTTTCTCATAAGGTTGACTGAATCCATATATATAATATATAACACTATTATTATATATATAGTTGGATCAGGTGATTTATAAGTTTGCCGATGACGCACCAATCATTTTAAAATTTACTTGTTTGCTAGTAAATACGCCCTTAACTTAGAGTCGAAGGCCCGGTTTCACCAACTCGACTTAACTTAGTTAAGTAGCGATTTTCTTGTTACTGTTTCATTTTCAAATGTAACTAAATAGGTTCCTGTAAAGTTTTGGCTTTCTACATCATTTTCACCTGAAATTAATATAACTTCTTCTTTAATTATTTCAATATTATTGTTTCTTTCCTTAATCTTTTTACATTTTGCCGGTTTCCTATTCAAAAGTTGTGACGAACTTGTTTAATTTGCAGTAAGTGGTTGTTATTTCAATTTTGCAATTTTGTACATTAAGAAATTCGTCATTACAGTTTATTAAATTTTGGTCAATTACAAAAGTTTACAAATTCAGGTCAACTTTTGGATCTGAGCAGATAAGAGCGATTCTTAACTATATTTGATATGCTCAACTCGAATCTGCATTCAGTTTTTCAAGATTGATCCTAGTTTCCGAGATCTCGCATGATAGCACCATTGTGCTGTTATAGCAGCTTTTAAATCGTGGCACTGCTTGCTAAGTAAGTAAAAATGGCAGAATCTTCATAAAAGTATGAACACATAACTACGCCGCTCTAAAATAAATAAATTTATACAGTCCACTAGAATTTAAGATAGTATTGCCATACATACATACTTACAAAACAAACAGGATAAGGTACCTAAACCTATCACACATACACAGAAATGAGGCACTTCGGCCGTTCTTCAAAAAAGAAGACAACATAAGTTTCTGTAACGATATTAATGGTTTATTTAATAAAATGAATGCACCCTACGAT
Source organism: Sphenella marginata (assembly GCA_951509765.1). NCBI lineage: Eukaryota > Metazoa > Arthropoda > Insecta > Diptera > Tephritidae > Sphenella > Sphenella marginata. The sequence continues at coordinate 43,556,626 of OX608083.1, forward strand.
CGAAACGAATGGCGTTTATTCATTGATGGTTCCAAATAAAGCTAAAAAGCTGCAATCTGGATTCACCAAATTGTGTTGTTTCTTATGCTTGTGCTATCTAAAAATGGTATATTATATAAGTTTAGTTTTTCTTCCTCTACTCAATTTTCTAAATATGTGTAATTAGTAATACGAAAAAATATCTCCATACTCCTCGTATTTAGAGACGTATCCGTTTTCAATTAATACATCATTTTGTCTGGTGTAATCCACGATGTCAACGATTATTGAGCCGAACAGTAGCGCGATTCACTAACTTTTTTAACGTAATTTGACAACGATAAATTAACTTAACAATAATTTAAACAATTTTGTGATTCACTAACTGTTTTAACACAATTTGTCCACGATAAATTAACGTAACAATAATTTTAACTATCTATGCTATTCACTAACTTTTTGTCAACTCTTCAATCGTTAATTTATCGTAGTCGATTTGTAGATTGATATTTTATCACGTTATCCGTTGGTGTCGTTGAAATATTTGTTAAAATAAAAATAAATTAAAAACAAATTTTTTGAGCGAGAAGTATTTCTATATTAAAAAAAAAGTATTTATTAAAAAAAAAGTATTTATTTAAAAAAAAATATATTATGGGAAAAATGTCCCCTAGTTATTGGTATCGAACTTGCGACATCTATTTTGTTATCCAGACGCTTGTCAGCTGCGCTACTGCGACACCAACGGCGGCGCTGGCAAATGCTGCACTTAACATTTAAGCAACGTTCTAGTCAATTTCGACTGATATGCCACATGTCATCATTTTAAACAATTAGCTGCACGTTATTGTTAAATCCGAGTTAGTGAATCGCACAATTGTTAAATTAAGCAGTATACGTTAATGATAAATATCTCTATTGCGAAATTGTTAAAAGTTAGTGAATCGCGCTACAGGGCTGCAGTTATTAAAAATATCATTGTGGAAATCTGTGAAAAGTTAAGATTTAACGTTATCCTTATGTATAATACTATCTCTTCTATTAATTCTTATTTTATTTTCTAAATTTCCTCAACTTGTTGTTTTTATACCCACATAGGTCTGAGTTTATTCCTCTCTCTATGACCTTTTCGTAAACGATTTGGCCGAGACATATTGTTTTTCTACCCTATTCTTGTTATGTGCTATAATCATTATACCCAGCGTACTAGTACTAGTACAAGGGTATTATAACTTTGTTGGGATAACGGTTGGTTGTACAGGTATAAAGGAATCGAGATAGATATAGACTTCCATATATCAATATGATCAGGATCGAAAAAAAATTTGATTGAGCCATGTCCGTCCGTCTGGCCGTTAACACGATAACTTGAGTAAATAATGAGATATCTTCACCAAATTCGGCATGCGTACTTATTTGGTTTCAGAATAGATTGGTATTGAAAATGGGTAAAATCGGACCGTGGTTATGGAAAATTTCGAAAAACGTATAAAACGGGTTAATTCAATATCAGAAGCAGCTACAATGATAAAATTTGCAATATGTATTGATTTAGATGTTCTAAGGCCGATTTTATAAAATTTTTTGAAAAGGGGCTTGGCACCGCCCACATATATTTGAGGAAATTTTAAAATTTTGACTCTTAATAATTTCAGAACAGTTTATGCTAGTATAACAAAATTTTGTAGAGGGCATACTATTGTTCTGCTAAATTCAGATATATAAAATAAACGAAATCGCTTCGCGACCACGCCTACTTTTTCATAAAAGTTATATTGAAAGGAGGTGGAAAGATTGAAAAGTCCATATCTAATTAACTGATACCGCTATAATAATATAATTTGGTAAATACATCAATTTTCATATTCTTTACAGTATTTTTGCAAAAGTTTGGAAAGTGGGCGTGGCACCGCCCACTTATGAGTCAAGCAATTTTCAAATTCAACTGCTAATAACTTCAGAACGGTGTCAGATAGGTTAACGAAACTAGGTACCAGGCATGTTATGTTTATGTAGAGTACTACCACAGAAAATAAGAAAAATCGGTGAACGAATATGCAATATCTGTTTAACTGATCAAGATATAATGCTAAAATTTAGTACACTCATTGACTTGATGATGTTATTAGTGTTGTTTAAAGGTTTTTTGGTAATATTTTGGAAAATGGGCGTACCACCGCCCACAAGTGAATAAACAAAACATCAACATTTCACTATTAACAAGCCACTGTGAAAGTATCATAAAGATCTGCAATGAAAACTGATCTTCAAATAGGGACAAACAACATAATAAAATGTAAATATTGATTAATGGACACATATATGCGATATGGGCATGGCACGCCTTCTTTTCCAAAGGTATATATAGGACATGGTATAACCCTTGAAAAGATCGATTGAGTACTTTTGGCTCATGTAAGCGGTTACAGCTTTATAAGCAAGGGGCGTGGCCGCGCCCACCAAATTCGCTATTGTTTAGGCTCGGAATAGATTGGTTTTTAAAATGGGCTAAATCGGATGAAAACCACGCCCTGGGTATTTAATGTTCGGTTCACCCGAACTTAGACTTCCTTACCAGTTAATAATATAATTAGCAAAATAGCTAGCGTGCAAAAATTTCGCTGCTGGGTAGGCGTTTTACACAGATTTAATTTCATTTTGAAATTATTCTCATGTGTAATATATTCCCGTAACAATTCAATGGTTCAAACCTTCAGAGAGAACGGGAATAATGTTTTGGGTGCAACATATTCGATTAAATACCTGTAGTTACCAAAACATGAGTGGTAATTATTATTATTTATTAATATCTGTTGCCTTAAATAAAAATACATTTTTACATTGGGATTTCTTTCAGACTTTACAAATGACAATGGCGTGAATTTCCAAATGTTCCACGGAATAAAGGTAATGGCATAATGCCTTCAATGCCCAAACGATGGCAAATAAATCTTTTTCGTTTGTTGCATAATTTTTTTCAGTTGAGTTTAGAGTCTTTGATATAAATTAAAGAGCTGCATAAGTCCTAAAAAAGTTAACTTTTCATGACTCATACAAAATTTGAACTTCAACTCACACAAACAACAAAAATATGTACTCGCATGTTCGGATAAAATATGGAGCAAATATTGTTAGTTGTTGTTCTAACTGGTGCGTTTACCTAAAAATACTCGCACAAGTACGCAACAAACTCGTTTGCTGTGAGTAAACACTGTTCAAGAAATTGTGGTGCGAGTAAATGAAGTTGCACTAGTGAACTCAGTTAACTCATAGTTTTTAGTTAGGCAAGAAAATCTGTACATAAATTGTATGTATGTATGTACATATGCAAGTTCGAAAACAAAGCAATGCAGATGTGTACATACACATCATACATATGTATGTGCGCGTCCTAACCTGGCAAAAAATGCGATTAGTTTAGGATGCGTTAGGGATCAGTTGCAAGGGAATATGCGGTTAATGTCAGCTCACATTCGTTTGACATACATACATATGTATATATTTATACATACATATTTATACCCGAACGGGTACAAAAGGACTAATCCACTTTTCGCCCAAACGGGTACTTTTAGCTCCTACTCTAGTATGAGCATTAGACTAGGCCAAATAAAAAAAATTGTTTTTTTTTTTTTTAAAAATTAGATGACATCAATCAACATCAAATCAACAATACAGGCTAGCATTAGCCGAAAACAACAATAATTGCCTAAGATACATACTAGTTAACTAAATCCAGTTTAAAGAAATATCCGAACAATGAGTGCACATAAAAATGTGTGCAAATACTTCTTGTAATCGAATGTACTTGAAGTTGAAAGGGTGGTTTATTTGTGTTTATGTTACGAACGAGTCGAGTTCACCGCTAGCGAAAAACTACAACCAACAATAAATTGCCTGTATGTGTATTCGAACAAACGGAATCGGCGTCAGCGCAGAACTCGAGTTATGCGTTGAACTAGAAAGTTATTTGGTTTATTCGTAGCAGAGTTAACGCATGCAACTCTTTAATATAAATGTTATAGGTCTTCCTTCCGGGGATAAAGATGCACCCACTGCTACATTGGAAGCATCTGTACTTAAGTCTGGTTGAGCAATTCAACTTGTTATCTTAACGCATTTTTTAAAGTTTCAAAACCCGCTATTCCTTCCTGGTCAAAACAAATGTTTTTTTTCTTTGACATACACTGTGATATTTTACCATTTTCTCCTTTCAAGTGCTTCGTTATTGGTTTAGCTATCTCTGCATAATCTATATATATAAAATAGGATGTATGTAGGTATGTATGTATGTATGTATGTTATAGACTCCGGAACTACGTCGCCGATTTTGTTCATATTTACACGATAGCTCAGTAGGAATCCGGAGAGTGTTTATGTAAAGTTTTATTCCGGGAAGTGGACCAGGGACCGAAATATTCCAAACTTTTTTATTAATTGTGCGATTTTTTTCAAATTTGGTACAAAGGTAGTCTTTTACTTTTGTTAAAATTTGAGGTTAACTTTTTTCCGGGAAGTGGACCAGGGACCGAAATATTCCAAACTTTTTTATTAATTGTGCGATTTTCTTCAAATTTTGTACAAAGGTAGTCTTTTACTTTTGTTAAAATTTGAGATAAACTTTTTTCCGGGAAGTGGACCAGGGACCGAAATATTCCAAACTTTTTTATTTATGGTGCGATTTTTTCCCTAAATTTGGGCAGAACAACGTCTGCCAGGTCCTTCTAGTCCTTAATAAATTTCCTATAGGTAGAACCCCGCTAGTTGTCGTAAAGTTTTGGCAATTGGATAATTTTTTATTGTTTCTACCTTTTTGAGTCTGTGTTTATAACTTTGTGGGACACAACCAACAAATTCTATATCCGTTTCTACAAATGTTGATTTTTCCATAGATTGTTCATATGAACTTTTTCAAGTGTTTGCACTATATGCTTTAAATGATTTATATGTTCCCTTTTGAATATATTATAATATCAACATAAACATGACATAATTTACCAATATACTCATGCATATAGGAACAACAGGTGAGTTATATGGCTTTTACTGTGCGTTATTATATTTTTTTCTAATAAACCTTATTTTCTTCATTAACATACTGGCTTGTCATCTCCAGTTCTTATTTCCGCTTGAATATTAGTTCTGAAGAGTAGATCGATATTTACATCTCTATGAGCTTTTCCATCATTTTAATAACGCCCTATCTAAACAACGGAATATTGATAGCCTTCGGTTATTTATTTATATATTTATCAGCGAATTTTCCACTGCTAATACTTTTTTCAAATTCTATATAACTTATTTCCAATAAATTATTGGCAAAGGCTTCAGGAATATATTTCTCTGAATTCTAAATACTTAGTTTTGGACTGGTATGACTAATCAGTTGGCTTGTTACAACCCTTCTAGATATATATATTTTTTAACAAATATCAATTTTCTTGGTTTGTAAATAAATGATTATAGCTGGCTCTAGGACAGGTGTAATGAAACACTTTGTTTTTCTAATTTTTCCCAATATATTTCAGTCTCCAACGGAGATCGTCATCAGGGGCTACAACAACAAATTATAATAATTAGGTTAACATATATGTATCACAGATATTTATTTTGACATACATATATTCTATTTGATGTGGGACACAACATCTATTCAGTTCCGCATGTTGTTTTGAACTGATTTTCTACAGTCAAGTAAATGTCTGTAGATGTGTGCACATGTCTCAGAGTCTTTCTTGTAGTTGAGTCTCGTATTCTCTTTCGTGTCTATTATGTGAAGCAGGGTTGGGTTTTTCGATACAATTGCACTTTTTCGATACAATTTGGCTCAAGAAAGTACTGAAGTACTAAGCTGTCGTTTTTGGTACAATTTCGCCTACAGCTAATATTCTAATGTATTTTGGCGCTATGGCAACCTTCTTTCGAACAAATAACAACTCGATAGTCAAAATATCGATGCTTAATTTACATGACAAATAAGCAGTTCAATAACCCAATGGAGAAGCTGTACCTTAACATTGGCATTTTAATTTCCAATTGGAAGTTGGGGCTCTATCGCGCATTAACGATATAGTAACCATGAAAATAATTATTTATGTGTACATAAATATTTATTTATAACTTGTAATTTTGGTAATACTTTCCATCCAACGTCAAGTGTTAATACACGTCCAAAAATCAAAGAGGTATCAAAAGACGCGTCTTGACCTCCGTAACAATAATCCGAAGGAGGAAAAGCAATCACCCCTGTCATGGAATCCAATAGTTGTCGGAATTGGATTTAAAACCGACAGAAAAATTGCTTTGGTGTCATGAAATACAATGCTATCGGTTTCATGTTCGAATCGGAATTATGTCGGATTTAGGTGTCACAGAAACCTATAATATCGGTGTTGCTGTCGGAAATAAACCAAGCAGCTAGCAGCTATTGGATTTGCTTTTTTTTTCAATTGCAGATTCAAAATTTAATAAAGATTTTAGTAAATGATGGTTTTAAATAAAAATAAATATTAATGAGGCTCATATTTTTATTCGTACTTGGGGAAAATATAAAAATCTCAACTTAGCTGCTAGCTGCAGTGTTGGTGGAAATTGAGATCGTGCCAAGTGTTCGCCAATAGTGTCAAGTACCATTGGGAAAGCTTCTTTATGTAGCCTATAACACACTATGAACCTGCAAATATCATATAAGTATTTACAAGCGCACCTTGCAATAAATCTACTTACGCTGTGTCCGGCAGCTCAAGCGGGTTGCTGCAATCCCTCAAAATTTTCATTTTGGCCTTCCCGCAACTTCTTTCTTCCATCAACATGAAAGCTACAGCTCAGCTAACTCATATACTTTTATTTCTATTCAATTTTTATGATTTATTGAAGAAAACAATGGAATTTCACAAATTTTTGTCAAAAAATGAAAATAAAATTTGCGATCCACACAAAACAGCTGATTCGAACATCGGTTTTGTTTACATTCGAAAATAACAAAACCGACACGGTTTCATGACACCAAATGAAATCAATATTGATTTGCAATTCCGATAAAATGCAAAACCGACTTGGATTCCATGACAGCCCTGAATATTTTGCTTCTGTGAAAAGTTATTAGTGAAAAACCGAAAATTGACCCGGGTCAGATCCCCAATTCGGGGCCCGATCCACGTTTTTTATGTGCAGAACACCTTTCCGCGTAGGCGGCCTTTGGCCGCGCCTCACAAAATAACCCTGGGCTACCCCATTCCAACTCCGGTTGTCGCCATAGCCGTGGCTACCGCCACGGTGATGTCCTTCCGCGTGCCACTCTTTTCTCACAGGGTAATGTGATTACAACAACCACGTGAAAATGACAGAAAAATTGTGAACTTTAACTGCAAATATCTCGCAAAATTCTAAAAATATCGGATTTCCCCCTCCAGATTATTGTTACGGAGGTGAAGACGCGTCTATTGATACCTCTACCTAGATTTTTGGACGTGTATTTACACTTGATGTTGGATGGAAAGTTTTACCGTAATTTTTATTTAGTATGATGAATAAGGTTACACAAATGAATATGTACAATAAGTTTTAGTTTACAATCATAACACTAAGCACATATACATAGTTTTTTTATTAGGCGGCTCCGTGAAATTATTTCACATAATTTTGTCAAATATATGCATAGGCCGAAATTAAATAAGAAAGAAAATGCACAATCCCAAAAAAAATTCCAAAACGTAACGTAATGATTTTTCTTCGATTCGCGTCACAAGTTAGAGGGAGACAACCAGCAGAGCGGTATATTTGCTCTATTAGTTCCACATCTATTTCGAAAATTCGATACGATACCGGGCCCGATATAGGGCCCTTTACACGATTACATTGTGTGACAAACATGGTGTGATGAAAAAAAAATTGCTTTCGTTTAAACGGTCACACACGCAAGCGTTTACACTATCACACATGTGTGCCACACCATCATGTTTTCTAAAATTTTAGAAAATCATTACACATGTGTTACACACACGAATTTCTTATGTTTACGCGCTCACACTTCTCATCACACCGCAAATGTTTGTCACACAGTGCGATCGTGTAAAGGGCCCTTATCGTATCGAAAATCTTGTACTTAGTTTCCAATTTCCACAGACCAAGAGGTATGCAAAAAGGTGCTATCGAATTAATTTTTGAATTTTTCGTGCTCGGAACGTATAAAATGAGACAAGACATGTTTAAAATAAAATATATGAAATAATAAATAATTCATAATATAAAGTTAAAATTGCCAAGATATCTTAACATAAGGTAAAATCCTTAAAGAAATTACGAAATGAACAGTTGCGAATGTGTAGATTATCAATATCTGAGTGATTTGGTGAAAATTATTTAGTGTGTCGGTAAATATCAACTTACATACATTGGAATAGATACATATGGGAGTTTCCATTGTAACGGGCGCGACACTTTTGTGCATAGTTCTTTAATTTTGAAGAAAACTATTAAAGTAATCATTGAAATAATATACGCTTAAAATGCTGTTAGAAGTAAGGAATTAACTCATATAAACTACATTTTAGAAATAAATCAGAACCAACCACAAAATGCCAAAGAAGAGCGTAACGGGCGCGACGTTATAAAATTTATAAATTGCGTGTAATCCACTTTCACACGAAGCAGTGTAAAATTTTTGTATTAAACTGACTAAAAATTCCTTGGCATATTTAAATTTAGAATGTTTCCTATTATTTCCGCATTCGAAGAAAAAACACTTCTTAATCCATTTAGATTTATTAACATTTTAAAGTGTAACGGGCGCGACACCTCGTTGTAACGGGTGCGACATGTCTATTTTTTTTTACATATTTCAACTATTTATTATATTTTTTCATTACGATAGTTCAATTTCAAGCCAAAACAGGAAAATATATCTATGTTTAAACAAGTTAACACGTTAAAAGTAAGTACATGGGTATGTTATTTATAAACGATCTTTCCTGACGCCAGCTTTAAGGTTTGGTTAAAGTAGCCAAATATAAATCATAATTCTAATTCAATATTTATGCTGATAGAATTATGCATGATCAAATAATTAATTCTATTGTTTTAGAAAAAAAATTTATAAAAAATTAATATTTAAAGAACAATTTCTATAAAATTATTTTCTTAGGCAATATTTCTTAAGCGTAGATTTTGCTGTCTTACCAGCAAACAGACAGCCGTCAGATTCTTTATCCTTAATGACGAAGTGCTTCTCTTGCAAATTTTTTATAAGAGCAATGTGGGCCCATATCTGATCTAAAAATACTTTCTCAGCCGCGATGTCTTCCATTGAATGGTAGAGAATTTTTATACCGTTCTCTTGAAGAAACTTAAAACACTCCATGACGCATACGCATATATTTTGTGGGGTTTCTCTTATTGGACGGACAAAACTTGGTCGCCAGGCAAAAAATAAAAAAGTTATTAAAAATGTAACGGGCGCGACACGTACTAAAAAATTAATACAGAGAAAACGGGCTAACAAATTTGTTTGAAATTTTCGCAATATAATCCTTAGCAGTTACTTGTTACGTATGCAAAGATTTATTCATGTAAAGTTACTAATGCTTTTACCACAAAACTAAATCCTTTTTTTTTGTGCTTAAATTTAAATAATTACTGTGATTTATACTTAGTTCGCAGAATCTTGAAAGTCAAGCCCAAGTGAAGAAAAAATATGTAAAATTTCACGCAGCTCAAATAAATATCCGTCAAAAATCGAAAACTTTGAAAAAAATACTATGCACCTATGATCACGATTCTAAAGTTTTTTAATATCATTGTGTTGTGAACTTTGCCAGGCGTTCACACCTCCATCACGATATCAAAATATAAAAAAATGGTATATAACAACAGAGTAGACACGCGTGAACACAAATATCAGCCTTCGGACAAGCAAAATATTTATTTTTTCTTTCACCAATTTCTATACAAAATGTATACTGATACTGAAAATATTACACAGAAATTTTGTATAAAAGTAACGGAAACGAGGTGGTAATAAATGAAGATATTATTTTCATGGTAAGTGGCAATAAAAAGATTTTCTTACCATTGACAGACTAGAAACCATGCAATATTTTCTGGTATGTAAAAAATTGGTGCCAGATCGGGGTAAATTTATATAATTTTTCAAAAATGTACCAAAAACATGATTTTGTAATTTCGGCCAACTTTGAAAATCTGTATAAAATAATTGCGACATACCACAATGTTTTCTTATCTTAGATAATGTTTCATAAACCTTGGTTTACATATGAGCTGATATTCAAATCAAATAAGAGCACCCAGAGCACAGGGGGCTTGTTCAAATTGTACTAATTTTGGGGACTAAAAACATTTTTTCTCAGAAACGGGACATGATGGAAATTTTTGGACCACGGATTCGTGTTCCGCTTAAAAAAAAATCATAAGGAGTATTTTTGTTTTTTTTTTTTGCATTACAAAAACAGGGTGCTGTAACTAGTGCCCTAAAAACGAATAATTAATTTTATTTAATAGCAGTTTTGCAATTTTTTTTAAATGTGTGACTTTTGTCAATTTATTTGAGTAATAGAAACCACGTACACGAATAAACATACAAAAACTAGTTTTGAGAAGATTTTTTGGTCAAATGTATATTTTTGAAGGTCCTAAAGGGTTAAAGTGGGATATTTCGCGAAAACGAGCAGTCCCGATTTTACTGAAAACGTAGTTCGACATCTAGGATGGTCCCAGACAAGACCTCATTCACAGTTTTTGTGCCCATTTTTGTTGAACCTTTTCTTGCCAGCAGAGCGGTGTGCCATAAATATGTATATGCGCTAAATGCACTTATGTAGGGACACGAATTTCGATACGATACGATACCATATCGATACTTTTGCCCTTCGATACCGATATTTTGTACTCGATGCTTTTTTAACGATACTTTTCGGCATCGAGTATCTAGACCCCGGTATCGTATCGAATTTTTTAAAAAATATGGAACTAATAGAGCAAAAATACCGCTCTGCTGGTTGTCTCTCTCTAACTTGTGACGCGAATCGAAGGAAAATCAGAACCAAATAATAACAGTTAATTTAGCCGGAAAAGGCAGACGCCAGAAAAGTAAGAGTTGCCATTGATCTGTTGCAATATGCACTTAATACGTCCAAAAAGGTTACAACAAACTTGAAGTACTAACTTATTGTGATATTGTTTTGCCTTTATACTGAAAAACAGGTAATACTATCCATCCAACGTCAAATATTGCATTTTCTGATCCCTGCACTTATTCCCTATGTATGTCTTGGCTACGTGATATGATCAGTCGGGAAGAAGCCGCACATGCAATCCAATAATTTGTGTCCCGACAAAAATGAATTTTGGAATCACATAGAAACTTTAGCATCTGGTCGAGGAAGTGAAAGTGCAATCCGACAAAGCGAAAACATCAATGAATATATTTGTTGCAAACTACTTCCTTTAAGTGGCTATCTTTTGCGTTTTTGGAAGGAAAATAAGCATAAATATCCTCATTTGTCGAAAATTGCTTTACGATATCTAGAAGTACCAGCAACTTCTGTCCCATAAGAGCGCCTATTTTCAAAGGCAGGTTTAACAATGACAAGAACACGTAACAGGTTGAAGGGGAAGAGGTTGGATAAATTACTATTCATGGCAGATTGCACAGAGGAAGAGTGGGGCTTTTGATCTTCGTTTCTTGAAGTAAAATCTATCAAATTAAAAAAATCAAATTTGCTCATATTAAACTAGTTTATGTTATTATTTATTTTATTGAAGTTTATACGAACCTATGGTAATCATTTACAAAACGTATGAATTTGCTTGCAGCGAACCATTCGGTTATTGAAGTGCTTGTTTGTCATGTACATTTAGCATCGATATTTTGACTATCGAGTCTTTTTGTTTCGATATTATCGGGTACCCGATATATTTGAAGCGATACTTCAAATGAGTACAGAATCGATGCTTTGCATTCGATATCGTGTCCCTACACTTATGTGATTACATTTATAATTTTTTTTTGGTATGGAAATACAACTAAGCGTCCTTGAGATCACGTACTACGAGGAATATCAACCCTGAAAAATTGCCCAATATGACGTACTTTCACCACAGTTTTATTACTATATAACTATGTGCAGTAACCAAACGTCAAGCTGTGTAGTTGTGTTTTTATTTTGCTCTGTGCTTTTATCTAATAATTAAATCATTTTTGTTATTTATCTGAAAATTTTTGAAGCTAAGATTAAAGTTAAAGAGTATGTTCAATTTTTAGCACCGTCCTATTTGAAGCTAACGGAACTACCTGATCAAGCTTTGTATGTAGTTGGTTAGTTACAGTTTTAATAATCGAACAACAAAACAGTGTAATTTGGTTCGCGATTGACATAACTGTGGTGATTTTTTTCAAAGTGAAGTTGGAAAAGTTGTGCGTGCGGAAATTTTAGTGAAAAAATAAAAATATATTAAAAATACTTATTAACCTTTAATAAAAAAATTAAGTCACAGTTTGATTACTAATAGGTGAGGTAACAAATAAATATTAAAATATCCAAGAAAAAGTTGCACTGTTGACACTAATATTTTTATACCCAGCGTACTAGTAGTAGTACAAGGGTATTATAATTTTGTCCACATAACGGTACTATGTAACGCCGCAAAATAATCGAGTTAGATATAGAGTTCCATATATGAAAGTTCTTAGTTTTGATCCAATGTATAAGCAAATAAAAATAACACCTTATTTAGCGGTTTACAAATATGTATTTATTTGACAAAGATCATACGATGACTAAAAACTAAAGTTAATGTGAAAATCCATTTATGCTAAAAAGCAATGAGTGAAGAAAACAGTTAGGTAAAATATTCAGCAATTCATTTAAAACATGTAAACATATGTATGTACATGTGTATACATAAGTAAAAAGTAGAGCGGTAAATAAAATTCAATTATGTATATTATTAGTTACAATTCAAGCAAAGAATTACAAGTTAGGGTGGAGCAGAAAGCGCAATTTCCAACACTCCCACTCGCTTTCGTAATAATAAATCATCAATCGTCAATCATTGCACATTTATTGATGAGCATATTGAATCGGTCTTTCGGCAATGCTTTGGTCAGAAAATCGGCGAGCTGGTCTTTTGTTGGTACGAACTCCACGTTAATTTGACTTTCTCGTTGCATATCACACGTATAAAAGTATTGTACATCGATATGCTTCGTTCGCTTTGACGACTCTGGTGTTTTAACTAACGTGATTGCTCTTTGGTTGTCGCATTTAATTAAAGTAGGACTAGACTGATTGTACCCTAAGTCTGCCAGCAGTTTGCGTAACCATGCAGCGAATTTTGTTGCTGCACAAAGAGCGACAAATTCAGCTTCAGTCGTAGAGGTAGCCGTCACGCTCTGCTTTTTGGAACTCAACGCAACTGGCCCTCCATTGAGAAAGGCTATCCAACGTGAAGTACTGCGACGAGTATCAACATCACCTCCCCAGTCGGCATCGCAGAACAAACTTAATTTAGTATCACGTGTACCAATTGCAAAAGTTATACCACGCTCTTGTGTACCCCTCAGGTACTTGAAAATTCGTTTAATACCGTTCCAGTAAATGTCAGTAGGCCGCTCCATAAATCTACTCAACACACCAACAGAATATGCAATATCAGGTCGCGTGATAATCATTATGTACATAAGTGAACCAATGGCCTCGCGATAGGGAAAGTTTTTTGTTGTTCAATCTCCTTGTTTGAAAATGTAATGCCTGGTTCCGCAGGTATCGAAACTGGAATGCAATCAAGGTGGTAGAATCTTTCCAATACGCGTTTGGTGTATGCACTCTGAAAAATTTTAAGTTTATGTTTAGCACGATCTCTCAAAATTTGGAAGCCTACAAAAAATTCTGCTTCCTTGGAAACAATTTCAAATTCTGCATTCAAATCTACCAAAAAGCTTTCGATGAATGTTTTATTATTCCCGCAAAGTAAACCATCGTCGACATAAAGTGCCATGAATAAATAAATAGAATTTTTGTTGTAAGTAAAAACACATGTGTCTGCTATAGATTGATTAAATCCATAAGTCAGCAAAAACTCAACAATTCGTTTGTTCCATTGCTTGGATGCTTGCTTGAGACCATACAGACCTTTATTTAATAAACACACCCGGTCATCCTTCTCAAAGCCATAAGGTTGCTCCATGTAAATTGTTTCTTCTACAATACCATGTAAAAACGCGGTTTTTACGTCGAATTGAAAAATCTCGAAATCTTCTGCTGCTGCAATAGCTAAAATAGCTCGAACTGAATCGTATCGTACAACGGGTGAGAACACATCTGTGTAATCAATACCACGTTTTTGTGCACAACCTCTAACCACAAGCCTGGCTTTAAAACGATCCACAGCTCCATTTGCCTTAAATTTCTTTTTGAACACCCAGCGATTTGATATTACGTGCATGTCCAGCGTGCGTGGTACAAGTGTCCAAGTATTGGTTTTGTGCAATGCCTCTATTTCTTCATTAATCGCAGCAAGCCACATGTTCGCTTCATCGCAACGCAAAGCTTCTTCTAAATTTGTTGGCTCAATTTCAGCTATACACACTTCTCCCACTGTCTCTTTTTCCTCGGTAATTTCGTTGCCCTCTTGGCTACGTTTCCGTGTTAGGTATGGGCTTCGAGGAATGGGAAGCCTTGGATTCTTGTAAGCTTTTTCTTCACAATCATGTTTGCTTACCTTGATTTCTTGCTCAACATGTTTAGGTTCTCTCACTTCATGCACGCTGTCATGGCACTCGTTAAATATCACATCTCGTCTGATAAAAATTTTTCTTCCATGTGGCTCGTAAACTCTATAAGCTTTACTAGCGTCATTATAACCAATAAGCACACCTTTTATAGAATTTTTCTCCCACTTGGTTCTTTGCTCCTTTGGAATATGCATGTAAACTTCACTTCCAAAAACACGAAGATGTGATACCGATGGCTTCGTTCCAAACCACTTCTCATATGGCGTCGTACCGCCAATGACATCTGATGCCGTTCTGTTCTTTAAATATACAGCAGTGTTTGTAGCTTCTGCCCATAGATGTAGAGGCAAGTTTTTCATATGCAACATTGATTTCGCGGCTTCAACTATCGTCCTATTCTCCCGTTCTATGAAGCCATTTTGTTCAGGAGCTCTTGGAGTAGTTACATCGTGCTTTATGCCCTTTTTAAGAAGACATTTTTCGACAGACACATTGCAGAACTCTAGTCCGCCATCTGATTGCAAACGGTTGATTTTATGTCCATCTGCTTCAACATCAGTACAGAATTTCATCAAGTTGACTAAAACATCTGTTTTATGTTTTAAAAAATAAACGAAACTATATCTCGAAAAATCATCCTTAAATAGCATGAAATAATTTGCTCCACCTATTGAAGGCGTACTCATCTTACCACATAAGTCAACATGAAAAACCTCACCAGCTTTGGTAGCACGTCGCGCACCAGATTTGGGAAAGCTAAAGCGATGCTGTTTTCCGTAAACGCATCCTTCACAAAATGGATTTGATACACCTATATTTTCTATGTGAATACCTCTTACAATTTCTTTGGTCGACATTTCTTTGAGTGTCTCAAAATTCACGTGCCCTAAACGCTCATGCCATACACGCAATGAAGTTGACGCCGTGTTTAATTCGCTTTCTTTTATGACCTTTAAATCCATCTTGTATAACCTGTCATCGCGTTCTCCATTAGCTATAATTGACCGATTTTTCTCAAAGTGCACCAGCTTTCCACCTTCAGCAAAAATAACTTTAATACCTTTCTCTGTCACTCTGGATACAGATATAAAATTTCTGTCCAAATCGGGCACAAGCAAAACGTCTTTAATTAAACAAATCTCTTTAGTTACCTCTGTTAGAACTTTTATGTCACCTATGCCCTCCACTTCCAGCTTTCTTCCATCTCCTACTTTAACTTGGCACGCACCTTTTGAAAGGGATCTGAAGTTATGGAAAAGTTCTTCTTGAAACGACATATGATCGGTAGCACCCGAATCTGCATACCACTCATCATTGATTTTCCCATCAGCGTTCTTGGAATGTAAAACGAATAAATGCTTTGCTGATGGACCTGCCGTACTAACCGAAGCTTTCGTTGTACTTTCCTTCTGAACCGACATAGAATGGCTATCGGATCTCTCATTGCGACCTTTTTGCTTACCCGTTTGTTGCCGCTTGTAGCATTCCCTTGCCCAATGCCCTTGTTTGCCACAATAGTTACACTTCCCTGGTCGCCGTTTTCCCTTGTTGCCTTGAAGAACATATGCAGCTTTTGTTTCTTTGTTTTCTTCAGCTGAACGTGAATTAACGAGAGACTCTTCATTTACTAGATGATCAGTGAGACGATCGAGATTTTGTTCAGCTCGTGGTACTGCATACCAAGCTGTCCTCACATGGTCAAATTTCGGTGGTAAGCTGCTTAAAATTTTTGCTATGATCATGGGTTCCTTTTGCTCAAGTTGCAGGTCTTTCAACCTCTGTGCTAGCGACGTTACCTTAGCAATAAAGTTAGACACATTTTCATCTTCGATCATTTTGCAATTAATAAATTTTTCTAATAAAATTTGAGCGGATTGGTCACTTTTTTCTGAATGAACCACTTGAAGACGAGACCACATCTGTGCTGCAGTTGTGCAGTTAGTCATATACTTTAACTGATCCAACTCCAAACCTTTCATTATGAATGCTTGCGCCTCAGCATCCTTCTCGTCCCATTCTTGTGCGTTTGTGTCCGGTCTAGCAATTGTTCCTAATACATAGCCTTTCAGTTTGTTTTCGGTCATGTAGATCTCCATTTGCTGCCGCCATAATTGATAATTTGCGCCATTAAAACGATGTATATGGTACACCCTTGATTCTGCCATCTTTTTAACTATGCGAACCTCGGAGTTAGCACTGGCGATGTTATCTTCTTTCGGAGCCTCGAAATTAGCGTTGGTGATGTTGGCTTTTTCAGGAGCCTCAACGATGCTGATATTCTCTTCCTTAGTCTTGGTATCGCTGTCCATTCGAATTTGCCCACTGTAGACTTTATTTGCTTTAGCGTGGATCTGGGCCCATAACCTTTTGATCCAATGTATAAGCAAATAAAAATAACACCTTATTTAGCGGTTTACAAATATGTATTTATTTGACAAAGATCATACGATGACTAAAAACTAAAGTTAATGTGAAAATCCATTTATGCTAAAAAGCAATGAGTAAAGAAAACAGTTAGGTAAAATATTCAGCAATTCATTTAAAACATGTAAACATATGTATGTACATGTGTATACATAAGTACAAAGTAGAGCGGTAAATAAAATTCAATTATGTATATTATTAGTTACAATTCAAGCAAAGAATTACAAGTTAGGGTGGAGCAGAAAGCGCAATTTCCAACACTTAGGTTGAAAAGAGGAACTGACTAAGGCATGTCCGTCCGTCTGTTTGTCCGTATACACGATAACTTGAGTAAAAATTGAGATATTTGCATAAAATTTTGCATACAGGTTACTTTCTGGCCAAGGTAGGTTGCTATTGAAAATGGGCGAAATCGGATGATAACCATGCCCCCTTTTTCGATATCGAAAATCACATAAATTGACATAACTTTCGTCAAAACTGAGATATTTGCTTGGAATTTGATGTATTGGTTACCTTCTGGCCAAGGTGGGCTGCTATTGAAAATGGAAGAAATCGAATTATAACCATGCCCCCATTTTCGATATCGAAAATTTTGAAAATCACATAAATTAACATAACTTGAGTAAAAATGTAGATCTTTGCATGAAATTTGTTATACAGGTTACTTTTTGGCCAAGGTAGGCTGCCATTGAAAATGGGCGAAATCGGATGATAACCACGGCCCCTTTTTCGATATCGGAAATTTCGAAAATCACATAAATTAACATAACTTGAGTAAAAATGTAGATCTTTGCATGAAATTTGTTATACAGGTTACTTTTTGGCCAAGGTAGGTTGCTATTGAAAATGGACGAAATCGGATGATAACCACGCCCCCTTTTTCGATATCGAAAATTTCGAAAATCACATAAATTGACATAACTTTCGTCAAAACTGAGATATTTGCATGGAATTTGGTGTATTGGTTACTTTCTGGCCAAGGTGGGCTGCTATTAAAAATGGAAGAAATCGAAATATAACCACGCCCCCATTTTCGATATCGAAAATTTTGAAAATCACATAAATTAACATAACTTGATTAAAAACTGAGATATTTTCATGGAATTTGTTATGCAGGCTACTTTCTGACCAAGGTGAGCTGCTGTGAAAATTGTCGAAATCGGATGATAACCACGCCCACTTTTTCGATATCGAAAATCACATAAATTAACACAAGTTGAGTAAAACTTGAGATATTCGCATGAAATTTGGTACACAGGTTACTTTCCTGCCAAAGCAGGTTGGTGTTTAAAATGGGCGAAATCTGATGATAACCACGCCCCCTTTTTTGATATAGAAAATTTCAAATAAGATTCTAGGGCCTATATCATTGAAAATTAACGCTGGGTATTTAATGTTCGGTTCACTCGAACTTAGACTTCCTTGCTTGTTTTCTTTACTGAAGTTGCTTATAAGCAACTTTGGGCAATGGTGATAGCAAATACTTTGGATTCGTAGATATGAACAAACCACGCAAAGGACTTTGTGAAGCGGATATACGAGCAGCCCTGGAATTTGATTGGGACGAGTCTTCTGACGAAGAGAACGAAGATGATGAGTTTTTAGAAAGTGATTTGAAAGAAATTTTGGAAAAAGGTGAGGAAATCGAGATTGACTTGTTAGAAGGTATTGCGAATGAAGGACGTGCTGAAGAGGATCCAAAGGAGCCCGCAGCTTTTGTTATCGAAATAGTAGACTTGTCTAAATTGCGATGGAGGAAAAGACATACCATTGGGTTAAAAGACATACCATTCGAAAAGCTTCCAGAAGATGTTCACATGGTGAATAGCCCAAAAGAGTAGTTTACTTCGTTTTTTGACGATGCAGTCATTGAAATTATTGTAAAAGAGACTAACTTATATGCACTTCAAGAGTCTGGGTCTGAACTTAAATGCACTAAATAAGAAATTCTGGCATACTTTAGGATTTTGTTATATTTGGGTGTTATCCAGCTTCCGAATTTCAAAATGGCATGGTCCCAACAGCTGAAATTGACTGCAGTAACGGACTCGATGGCCCGTAACAGATTTGAAAAAATAAAGAAGTTCATCCATTTCTCCGACAAATCGAAACAACCAAATCAAGGTGATTCTAACTAATATAAGCTGTGTAAAATACTTCCTATTTTATGACATCTCAAGGATAAGTTTGTCAGTATGCATCAAGAAGAACACCAGAGTATTGATGAGCAAGTGATAGCATACAAAGGTATGTCAAAATTTTCGTTATCCCAAAACCTTTTTGGACCCTGTTTACCTTATTTCTTTAGGAAGATCAGCATTCAAACAGTATAATCCCGCCAAGCCCCATAAATGGGGGTTGCCAATGTTTACCCGCGCAGAGTCATCGGGAATTATATATGACTTCGCCCTCTATGTTGGTGATGGGACTTGCCCCACATATGGGCGTGGAATATCATCTGATATCGTTTTATATTTGGCATCCTCGGTACTTAAATTTAAGAACTTCAAGCTATACTTCGATAATTGGTTTACCTCTGTAAGTCTCCTTGTATCTTTAAAGGAAATGGGTATCTTTTGCATCGGTACTGTCAGAAAAAATCGAATGGGCAACTGCAAATTAAAGTCCGATTTGAAAAAGCTTGGCAGAGGATCTTACGACATGAAGTGCGAAATCAACCATGACATTGCAAAAGTTCGCTGGTTAGACAACAAACCGGTACAGTTGTTCTCTTCATTTGTGGGAGATGAGCTAATAAGAGCATGTCGACGTTGGAGCGCAAAGGACCATCAATTCATCGAGGTCGCAAGACCAGCAATTGTGCAGAATACAACAAGCATATAAAATAAATCATCGCTCTGTTAAATGGAACATGCGAATATTTTACTGGTGTTTGGAAACCGCAGTAATAAATTATTGGCTTTTGTATCGCACTCACCTTAAAATAGTCGAACCGAACCCAAAACATATGCCACTTATCAAATTTCAGATGGAGATAGCTAACGAGCTGCTAAATTCTGCACCACCCACTTCAAGCTCGTTACAACGGAAAAGAGGACGACCCAGTAGAAGTAATGTTGAGTTACAAACAATAGATTCAGGACCATCGTCTTCGCCTTCCTTTTCATCCAGTTCCAGCTCCAAGCGCCGTAAAGTTACTTATGATCCGCCGAACGCGAAGAGATATGATGCCAATGGACATTGGGTTATTTGGGGAGACAAAGGTCGTTGCCGACTTTGCAAGACGGGAACGCCTATCAAAAATGGTGAAAATGTGGTATCCATCTATATTCCAACACAAGTAAAAACTGTTTTCTATTGTATCATACTTGAGGTATAGAACTGTTAAAAAGTATGCTTGAAAATAAAGCTTTAAAAGTTGGTTTCCATAAAATTGATTTAATTTTCACTGACACAAAATACTTCCCAAACGGACCAAAGCAACTTCCAATATCTAGTCACCCGATAACTCTAGAAGTTTGAAATCTTCAAAAACCCTTAATTTAGGCCTTATAACTACAGAAATGATGAAAAAAAATTTTTCCAATAGCAGGTTTAAGAGCGGGGCCGAAAGGGTTAAATACTTAATGTGCTTCACTCCTTGTGTGAAAAGTGTTAATTTTTTAAAAATTGAATAATTATAAATTCATTCTATTGAATTTGTGTGTGCCGAGTTTTATTTTGCATATTTTATTTGTTGCTTGTGAAAGGCTTACATTTTACATTGTAATTGTTGTTGTGTGCTGATTTGCTTTTCTTTTTATCACTCCTTTTTCGTTACAGCTGTTTGCGTGGTTTGTTAAACGTCAAGTACAATGTGTCTAAAACTGCTCGCTCAGTTCTGTGCCCTTCAAACTGTCAGGGTTGTTTTTCTTGTGATTCGATAACATGAAATTTTTTCTTTCATTTTCATAAATTAAATTTTTTTATCTCTTAATTTTTTATAAATTCTTTTAGTTACTTTTTTTTTAAATGTCGGGTCTGCTTGAAAGCTGTCAGATTAAAAGCGAGTCCGAACGCTTTGTAGCGTGCTGGTTGTGCGACGGACTTGTCCACGCAAAATGCGCCGGGTTAACTGGTAGAATACCTGACTTAATGAACGACGGAAAAGGCCTGCGCTGGTCCCGTACTTAATGGGGATCGACTGAAGTTGAGCTTTGCAAACCTTTAGGCACATTAGAAACGGGTTTTCTGAAATCGCCAAAGATTTTTCACTTCTGACTGAAAAGTTCAAAAAGCACGAAAATATTTTCAAAACTTTAAAACCTGTAGATAGTTCGCTTAACTTGGAATGCCCTGAAAATCGTGAAGACAATCGCGAAAACACACGCAGGCGCACGGATGATCTGCCTACTACTTCAACGGCGCGGGACCTGCCTCCAGCCATTGAACTTATAGATTTGGCATCTCCAATACCTATTACGGTTGCTCGAGCCCCCCCAAGGTCGACAAATTAAAAAACCTTGGAACCTCCAACTATTGCGATGGAGTCCGAACCAATTGCTAGGAAGCTGGTTGTGGTCCCCCGATTTTTGTGTCTCGGTTCCATCCAGACACTACTGAAGATGATTGGAGGTACCATATTTCTTCTAACTTTAAAGAAAATGTAACTTCGCTTACCAACGGAATACGTCTTCGTTTAAAATTGGCGTATCCGGAAAAGATTTTG
Organism: Sphenella marginata; assembly: GCA_951509765.1. Taxonomy (NCBI): domain Eukaryota; kingdom Metazoa; phylum Arthropoda; class Insecta; order Diptera; family Tephritidae; genus Sphenella; species Sphenella marginata. Next base: position 43,578,450 of record OX608083.1, read on the forward strand.
ACTCTCTTTTGGACAGTACTTTTTGGCCTCCCGGGGCTCTTGTGCGGGAGTTTGAGTTCAGACCGAATAGAAATGTTGAAAACGTAGCTAAAATCACTCGTAATAATGTTGCGTCAAAAAACCCGAAATTTCCTAAAATTAAAAAATATACGTCTGTACTAGAATAACTACTCTATTCACTTTTAAAAGCCCTGTTAAGAAATTAGGATTAATAGCAATAATGAAAACACGAAAGAATAAAATTAAATAATATTTCACACTGAGAGAAGTTATTGGTAGTCGCTAATCAATTATCAGAGCAAGTCTGAGAGGTCACAACTAAATTCCTGCAACGGTTCACTAATTTGGAGTTTTAAGAAATTCGCGCAAAACTATCAGACTTGCTCTGCATAAGATCAACTTAGCATCTCAACTACATAGCATGTTAACAACAGCAAGAGTGATTCGAACTCAAGTCTGTTGAAATTCAAATTAACTGCTTTTCGAGTAATGAATACAGCGGACAAAAATCGTAAAAATGAGTGTCCCTCGTTATTATAGTCACGGTTGCCATAAGCTTAACACTAGAGTACACGCGCCTTTTTTTTTTACACTAACGCACGCGTGGCCTACTACGGTAGACCATTTTAAAATAGCAATAAAAAATTTTCTCATTACATATTACTGAAACTAATGGTTGAAAGCGTATTTATATTTATTTAAAAGAATAATTTAAGCTTTAATTTATCCAAAGAAAACAACATTTTAAAATTAAAGCCAATTTTGTTCTATAATAGTAAAAAATACCAAAACTTGTACTTTTGAGACCAATGATTCAAATTTTTTCTTACATTATTAAAGTTTATCAAAAACCTATTTTTGTGACATTTATTACACATCACAGCCGGTTGATTAGGACAAATCCATTTGTTGCACGTTTTGCACCACTTTTTTGATGATTGATTTCTTGCTGCTATGGTGGTCCCGAGACTTTTTCGCTAATCTTCAGAAATATGTGTACAAGCAGAAAGCTCTCACGTTAGTGACTTGACGACAAATTTAATGCATAGGGCTTTCCTGGAACTACTCCGCTCTAACATACAGAATTGTTAAGTTATCAACAAAAATATACCAATGGTCTACTATAGTAGGCAGCGCGTGCACTCCAGTGTTAACCAAAAAAATTACCATGAAGTTAAAAGAAATTACCAAAAATTACTAAGCGTACACAACGTAGTCGTATTGAATTATCAGAGAAAGTAACAATTAGATTGTACTTATACTTGTCAGGTGATAGTAAAAAGTGAGGCTAATTTGGCAAAAAAGGATTGAAAAAGTTTAAAAGTAAAATCCCGGTACGTATGCTGTTGACGATGAAATTGTTATGAATAAATTTTGACGTTCCGTTCTGTTGAATAATTGCAATTTGCCGCTTTTTATATGAATTTCAATGTTATTTTATTATATTCTTTGTTTTTATTTTTCCGAAACTTCAATTTTTCTACAAGAAATAAAGTTAAAACTATTTATTTCTTGCCAAGGCCAGAGCTGCGCAGGTCGCTTTTTTGTAAAAATTTTCCAGAAATTAGCAGTAGAAAAGTAGAAGAGATTCTGGTACAAGAAATTTTTCTTAATCGTTTCATAAGTGTCATTTTATATAGAGTTTTTGGATTTCTTTTGAACAGCCTAAAAGCCCTGAAAAAGAAAAATATTTTCCAATCCCAAAGGAGGAGCGACAAAGCACGTTCATTGATGCATTAAATAATTGGTACATCCAGCATTAGCACGAGTATAAGCCACAACCATCAGCTCCTGGTCCCTTATACTACGTGCACTGTTTGTCGGTTAAGATTATATACGCCGTTGGCATCAGTCAAGTGCAATAACTGCCTTGGCCTGTGTCACCTGCTCATATGCTCTGGACTCGCGAACAGGAACCTATGGACTGATACGTACGTTGCGCCATGCTGTCGAGCTACGCAACCTTCAACATCGTCCGACTCGCCTCTACCTTCTGGTAACGCGATTCCTTCGACTTCAAGATTGCGCCGTAGTGCGCGACCCAGCCTATTACCACCTAGGCATACGCACCAGTCCTTGACCCCCAGCATCAACTCTGCTCCCCCTACACACTTCGGTATCCTGCAATTTAATTGCAACGGCCTAACCGGCAAAATTGTTGAAGTGACAAATTTAATGAAGCGACTGAACATCAAGATCGCGGCGATTCAGGAGACAAAGTTAGGTGGAAGGTCATCTCTTTTGACCTGCAACGGGTACAATGTACACCGTTGTGACCGTGCGAGAGGGCTTGGGGGTGGTCTGGCATTCATCACGCATCAATCTGTGCAGTATCGTCTATTTGAGCCTGACATCGACCCGAGGAACACCACCTTAGAACGTCAAGGTATGGTTGTCCGATCAGGCGATGTCGACCTTGAAATCATAAACATTTACGTACCTCCTGTCACCTGTTGTCCCAGGGATTACCACCCTGACATTCGTGCGTTACTCAGGGGCGAGAACCGCGTCATCGTTGGTGACTTCAACGCACACCACGACCTGTGGCACTCCAGCCTGCAGGCCGATGGTAGGGGAGAGGAGCTGGCTGACCAAATAGATGATTCGACGTTCTGCACGGTAAATGGAGATGCCCCCACTAGAGTGGCGGTAAACTGCTCTAGCTCGCCAGACATCACCATAGTCAGCGCTGGTCTAATAAACTGCGTTGACTGGCGACCGATGCTGACGCTTGCTTCAGACCACCTACCTATAGTGCTCTCTATCGATCGCCCCACCGACTTTGTCACCGCTGAGAAACGCACTTACACTAACTTCAATAAAGCCGACTGGGAGGGTTTTCTCAACACCACAGAGAGCGCCTTCGCTGCTCTTCCTACCCCGTCTGACGTACGAGAAGGGGAAAAGGCGTTTCGTTTGGCCCTAATTTCAGCCTCCCATCAACACATTCCGTCAGGTAGAATAAAGGAAGTGCGTCCATTCTTCCCCGCAGAGGCAGCGGCCCTGGCAAATGAACGGGACCATATTAGACGCCTTGACCCTACGGATCCTCAAATAAGGGATCTCAATGCGGAAATCAGACGCTTAGTAGACCAACACAAACGTGCTAAGTGGGAAGAGCACCTAAGGTCTTGCAACCTCTCGGCTGGAGTTGGAAAATTATGGTCGACGGTGAAATCTTTGTCCAACCCGACTAAACCTAACGACAAAATATCCATCGCCTTCGGTGATAAGGTTTAGTCGAAGCCAAAAAGATGCGCGAGCGCCTTCTGCCGACAATTTGTAATGCATCCTACGTTGAACAAAGATATTCGCCGAGCCACCAGGGAAGCGCACAAACACAAAAACAGCGATGCGCCCATTGCCATCTCCACAGCAGAAGTTCATGAGGCTATTCGGAGATCCAAGAACACCAAATATATCGGCCCCGATGGCATTTCCATGCTGATGCTGAAACACCTCGGCGACGAAGGCATAAGATACCTCACACAAATTTTCAACCTTTCCCTTTCCACCTTTGTTATTCCTGAAAGATGGAAACAAGCAAAGGTGGTCCCACTACTAAAGCCTGGCAAGCCAGCTGCCGTAGGGGAGTCATATCGGCCGATATCTCTCCTCTCGCCAGTAGTGAAAGTGTTGGAATCCACCTTGTTGCCGTACTTCACCGCAAACCTGCGGCTCGCCGAACAAAAATCACAGCACCACCACCGCGCTGAACGCCATAACCACTCAGATAGGGGACGGACTAAACCAAAAGCGTCCAAACCACAGGACAGTGCTAGTTGCGCTTGACTTGGCCAAAGCTTTTGATACGGTCAACCATGCGCAACTAATGAAAAACCTTGAAGATTCGTCCCTTCCTCCCTGTCTTAAACGTTGGACTGCCAACTACCTGAGTGGCCGTCAATCGTCGGTTGAGATCAGAGGCGCAAGATCAAAACCCAGAATAGTTAAACAAGGGGTGCCACAGGGTGGTGTCCTATCCCCGTTCCTGTTCAACTATTATATATCGAAACTTCCCCCCCACCAGAGGGTGTCTCGATCGTCTCTTACGCCGACGATTGTACGTTTCTGGCAACAGGCCCCTCCGTTGAAGAACTCTGCTCTCGCATAAACTCATACCTCCCAGCCGTGTCTCAATTCATCGGTATCCTAATCTTAATAAGCATTAAAACAACAAACCCCTCTTTCAAGTATAAAATAAGACCATAGAGTAAAGACCTCTGCGGGTTGGGGCTTAGAATATGCCCGCGGTAGGCATACCGGTCGTAAGAGACGACCAATATGCACAAAGGTAATGATGTGCAACTCGATGGTTGATCTACGGATATGATGCCTCCCACCTCTCATTACCCATCTTCTCTTTCCTTTCGGAAGGAGGGATGACATGACCTAGAAGGTTGCACTGGTCATACCAAATCGCTCCCACGACAGTCGGGCAGTACCGCAAGGGAGTACCGGATTCATATCCGGCCAAGGACTGTTATTTCGACAACACTCCCCAAAACCTTCGGGGAGTGACTTTGTTGTTAAAACAACAACAACAACATGGAATTAGACGTCTACGTTGATAGTGTCAAGCTACCTACTGTCTCACACCCCAAAATCTTAGGGGTGACGTTTAATAACATGTTCAAATACGGCGCTCATGTAACCGCAATTACCAATAAAGTCCAAAGCCGTAACAAAATCCTCAAGTCCCTAGCTGGCAGCACTTGGGGTAAAGACAAAGAAACGTTACTAGCTACATATAAAGCAATTGGCCAGCCGGTACTGAGCTACGCGACGCCTATATGGTCGCCGGGGCTAGCTGACACACACTGGACGAGGCTACAAGTCTGCCAAAACACCGCCCTTCGTACCGCCACTGGGTGTCTTCTTATGTCTCCTGAGCATCACTTACATAATGAAGCGAAAATGCTCGCCGTTAAAGAGCATAGCGAGATGTTGACCAGGCAATTCCTGTTCAACTGTTGCAAACCGCAGCATCCGAACGGACGCCTGATCAACGAGGATCCGCCCCCCAGGAGCATAAGGAGCCATCTACGCAAACACTACGATGAGATCCGGCACCTGATTTCCACGCCGTTTGATCCTAAGGTGCACCGGCAGGCCCTCACCCTCATCCACACAAATTCGGTAAATTCCTATGTTGGCTCTCTCCCGGTGAACGCCGTTCTTCAGGCAACAACACCACCCGTTGCCGAAGAGGAGCGCGAGCTGCCTAGGGAGACTAGGGTGATGCTGGCCCAACTCCGGTCTGGATATTGTAATAGGTTAAACTCTTACCTATCCAGACTGAAACCCGACTTGCCTAATGTTTGTCCGGCATGCGGCTTGTCCCCCCATACTACTAACCATCTTTTTGTCTGCTCATCCGAGCCTACTCTTCTAACACCCATATCCCTCTGGTCCTCCCCTGTTGAAGCCGCTAGGTTTCTAGGAAGAAGAGTTCGATGATTGGGTAAGGTTGATACTGACTACCTAGGCAGGGCAAAGTAGTGTTACAACAACAACAACAACATGACTAGATACGAAACTTCGCGCTCTCTGAGTGGTCTTTTTTTATAACATTTCCCAATGATGCCAGTATGGTGAAAACAAAATATGGGCATTTTGAGTAGCTTTTTAGGATTTTTGCAATAATAATAATTCAGTTATAATAATTCATAATATAAAGTTAAAATTTCCAAGATATCTTAAAATAAGGTAAAATCCTTAATGATGTACATTTCGTAATGAAATAGAACATGGTAATGAAAATAATATGATTTCAAATAAAAATAATTATAATTAAAATAAAAATTTGCAAATAATGCAAAAAGAAAAGTCGTATTGTTTTTTTATACCTGTACACTTAAATGCGTAAAAAATATTTTTTTCTACATATATTTTCTGCAGCTATTTTCTTAGATTGCACTATTTCATACTTTACGTATTTTTCTCAATCGTGCGATATTTTAAGTTTATCGAAATGTTCACTTGTTTGATTTTCCCAAATTTGGCGTTTTTTGCTTTCTGGCTCCACATTGTTTATGTAGGTAAAGTCAGATGGTCCTCGATTGTGTAGTGTTGCCAACTAGCGCAGACATAAAAAAGTAGGCAACACTGCATAATCGAGGAACGAAATGAGAGAGCGGGAGAGAGTTTCGTACCGAGTCATCTTTGATTAGAACAAACGCTTTACGCAAGAGATGCTTCACATAATAGACACGAAAGAGAATAAGAGACTCAACTACAAGCAGTGTTGCCAGGATACAATTTATTTTGGAGCTAGATTTGCCAAAAAAAAAAGCGCTAGAAAAGAGCTAGATTTATTCAAGAAAATCCAAAACATGTAAAAAATGAGCTAAAAGGCACTTAAGTATTGTATGTAAGTTTTTACATTTATTTCATACTAGCAGGGTACCCAGCTTTGCTCGGTATGTACCTAAGAAGATAATAAATTCCTGCTACCTTCAATTGCGAAAACAATTTACAGGCTGAGAAGGTTCAGAACAATATTTATTTTCCCACATTATATCTCTTTATGTCTACGGCAACCCACTAAAGTAAAGGCGTTTTTTAACAGTCTAACTTCGACATTTTGCCATCTCCCCTCTATTTGACTCTTTAGCTTTGCCTAAGCATTACCCAAGTCATCCCCAGTCATTTTTCAAAGAAATTTAAAATATACAGAAACAACTTATCTAGAGTTTTATTAAAGATATGCTGATACCCACATAGGACGGCAGTGTACATATGCAATTGATTTTTGGTTTAGCTGAAATTGAAAAAAGTGAACAAAAATTTTAGACAGGCGCGCTTAGTTTTTTTTTTGACAAAGTAAGTGAATTTTTATTCATATAAATTTATGTAAGAAAAAAAAATTTCATAGGTGCATACCTCCCTAAAAATCAGTATATCTTATTTGTTTGTCGTTCGATATTGATAAAACAAAGTGCACGTCCCTTTCTAAGCTTCAAGCAGTCCATTAGTGAAACTCTCATCAAAATTCATTTCTTAGTTTCCAAGATCCTTAAGTTCAAACAGACAAACAGACAGACAATAATTTTAAAAATTTATCAGATGAACTCTATAGCATTCCCCAAGAAATTTTTAATGTACGACTTTTCTAGAGATTTATTAGTGTATAGATTTAACTTAAACAATGTTTAAAACGTATAAAAAGTACATATAACTAAGTCAACAAAAAAAAAAATAAGTGTGTTTTTGAAAAATTATCAAGCTTGATAAATAGTTAAGAAAAAAATGTTTCATTTTTAGTAAAACTCAAAAATTATTTTTATTTTTGCGTCAAAGCCAAATGAAGTCATTTTAATTCTGACTCAGAATTCAAAACGCTTGAAATATTTTTTCTGATTTTTTATCATGAAGACAGAATCGGAGGGTAAGGTTGTTCAGAATCTTTAGCAACTTAGGAAAGTGTTTTTTACACACAATTTACTTGTACTTACCTTTCCATTTTCATTCTTGTTCGCAAAATAAACATATGGCATTTAGGAATGTTACTCGACAAAGTTAACCGATTTAGGTATTTGTTATCGGTGAGGGAAACTAAGTTGCCACATGGTACACACTAATATAATAATTTCGACGTCGATTATAAAAGAAATAAAAACGTTCATCATTTTTCAATACAATTTGTACAAATAAATTTGGAGCCAAAAAGAGCTAAAAATGAAAAAAGGACTAGAAAAAAAGAGCTAGGAGCTAAAACAGAATTTTGGAGCTAAACGCCAAAAAAAGAGCTAGATCTAGCTCTAAAAGCACCAAAATGGCAACACTGACTACAAGAAAGACTCTGAGATATGTGCACACATCTACAGACATTTACTTGACTGTCGAAAATCAGTTCAAAACAACATGCCGAGCTGAATAGATGTTGTGTCCTACATCAAATAGAATGTATGTATATCAAAATAAATATATGTCATATTTTATTATAGTGCTAGTCAGAAATAACATTTTTAAGACTAGTTTAAATAGATATATCAATATTTTAGTCATTGAATATGCCCACCTAATTATTATAAATTGTTGTTGTAGTGATCTCCGTTGGAGACTGAAATATATTGGGAAAAATTAGAAAAGCAACGTGGTTCATTACACCTGACCAAGAGCCAGCTATAATCATTTATATAATTTTTATTTATTTATTTTTTTTATTTCACTTTTGTTTTTGCCGGTAAAAACTTTTGCGGAAGCCTTAGGACTTTATATATTTCACCATGGTTAGTTTCTTCCATGTTCACAAATTATAACTTCTCCTTATTATTATATCCATATATAAGTTCTGCTTTCCTATACCTGTTTTTGCCTTAATCATTCTCAAAAAGTGACTTTCGTAGTTATCTATTTCGTAAAATCTTTCCTTAAATCCAACTAAATGTACGTCATGGCACAAAGTAATGCTGGTTGAACCATGAATGGTTCTCACCCTTTTCTTACTTGTTATTTCCTTACCGTTGTTATATACTATGTCCCATTCCATGAAAAATTTGCCATCATACAATTATTTCAAATTATATAGTTAAGATCTGTGCAAAGTTTCAAAGAGGTCATTATAGTGGTTTTCGAGATATTATTAAAAACTAGCAGACCCGGCAGACCTTGTCCTGCCTGACCAGTGACTTCCCTAGAAATAAATACAATATTTCTGGTTTTCCCGTCTTTGGTATAAACAATTAAATTTTTTGGATGTCCGACTCAAAAAACGGATCTTTTTAACTCAATGAGTATGACAAAATATGCCCTGCTGAGCAGATGTATAGCTAGTATTTATTTAGTTCTATCCTATTCTATTTAGACTGTCTTTAAACATTGCTGTACACACTTTTATACTCCAGATATGTATAAATTGCAATGCAAACAAAAAAAATGAGGTGCATTCGCTAAGATTAATGAACATATGTACCTTAAAATTTCACTAAAGCAAATACATTCAGGGATATAAAGAATTGAAATATTACTTAGCTTGTAGGCTTGGAACTGCCCACTTTTCAAAAATTATATAAATCATGACAGAAGGATACACATATTCAAAAATCATTAATTTAGACCAAATATGTCCAAAGTTATGAAGAGTTAAAATTTTATATATCCTGGGGGAGTGGCACCGCCCACTTTTCCGTAAATTAATATAACCTAAATCGTACACAACAATCTTCTTAACCGATCTGGAAAGTTTAAAAGAGATCGACCATAAACTTTGGACATTATTGAAGTACAAACAAACACAAAAAATGTGGGCGTGGCACTGGCCACTTTTCCAAAATTGTATGAATCTTGACCGAAGGACACACCTATCCAAAAATCAGGCGCATCATTACAAAGAATTAAAAAGTAGGCATCATATAAGAGAACTTAAGGACCTTATTTAGATATTGTATGGCTATGGAAATACTTGAAGTTTATAAAAGCAAGACAAACTACGTAAAAGGGTTATCGGAGGGTTAATTTGTATAATAAATAAATGAGTAAATAAATAAAACAGCAATAAAGTACCTAATGACGAGATAGAATGAATGAGCTTCTACTGTTATTTGTTTAGAATTCAAAAATATACAAATAATTATTTCAATCATCACTTTTTGCCATGAGCTGCATATTTTCGTGTATCGGACAAACACAAGCAATGTGTTCCACCCCAATCAGCCAAAATACAATGAGTTGGCCTCAAAGAACAAAATCTTCTTAAACCAATTTTAACACCAAGATTTTCATTGCTAAATTTTACAAAAACATCCTTTAAGTTGCCCATAATTAAACACTTTCGGAGAATCACTTTATTTCCATCAATTTTAACCGATTTTGTATCTTCCTGTCCTAGCATAGGAGAGCTTACATCATCTAGTTCGTAAAACTCTTTTCTTCTCTGTACCCGCAGTAATGATTTTACCTGCTAGGTATATAAAAAGTCAAATATTTCAGTTTAACAAAATATTAAGTTAGAAACAATCAATATTAATAATAGTCAATAATTTGTATAACCAAACATGTTGTCTACACAATGTAATTCAAAAACGATAAGAAAGCAATTATCACTGATATTGAGAGTCTTACCTGGCTTTTTATTAACAGTTGGTAACTCTCAAATCTCGCACTTTCTTGATTAAGTATCGAGATGTATTCATTATTTCCGCAGTCTTGCGCACAGACAATTTTGTTCCCAGAACTGTTAATACTCGAATTTTTTCATCACGCTCGTGTGTATTATGCAATTTCTCTTTTAATTCAGCAACTAAGTTTGGAGTATGTTCAAGTTCATCCTACAAAAGAAGTAACGAAAGTTTAAGAATTATAAAAGTTAAGTTATACACGAGAAAATCGTGTTTTGCTCACCTCTGATTCCGAATCAAAAAGCGAAAAATTGTCATCGGTTTCGTCCTCGTTGTCGTCTATCACAATAACGTTGTCTAAATATTTAAAAAAAACCCCAACATCCGATTCCAAATCTGAAGTCTTATTTATAGAGCCTACATAAATTAATAAAAAAAAATTTGGTCTTCAAACCCAATCATGGGAGGTGCACTATTCTTGACTAATTATAAAGTGATTCTAACGAATCTCTTCCGTGCTCATTCTATCTATTTTTTTTCTGCATGGTTGACACAATATATCGCTCTGTTCCAAAAATCGCAATTTTTCTTCGTTTCATTTTGACAATTTCCGCAAATTTGTCTTATGTTTTTTGGAACCATGACTTTTTTCCTTAAAATGATTACAACAACGGTCTTTAAATTGACGGCGAGACATCTTGCAAACCGATATTCAAAATGAGCGATCGGTAAGAGAAAAGCAACTGGCGAATAAGTGTTGTCACAGACACTATATAGAAGCACTTTAAAACACTGGTTCAATTATAACAAATGCCCTTAACAACATGCAACGGCGCAGGTACGGTTCGGGTACGCGAGTAAAATAATGTTTACTCGTCTTCACATTTTTAATAATATCTCGAAAACCACTAAAATGACCACTTTGAAACTTTGCACAGATCGTAACTATATAATTTAAAATAATTGTATGATGAAAACATCTTTTTTTTCGTTTGGTCCATTTTGTGCAATTCCCATTTGCTTAAAACAATTACATTAATAATTAATAAAATTAACAAAATTTTAACCATTCATAGGTTAAAAAACAAAAGAATACCGAAATCAGTCAAAAAGAATCGCTTCTTCACGTCTCGTCTTCTTCAAACTGTGAATTTTTGAAAAAAAAATGGATTTTTTTGATTTTTTACACAAAAACCAAGGCAAATTAACAACTGAAATATTTTGTTTTTGTTTTCCGCACTGGGAATGCCAGACAAACTATCATACCAAGCAAGGGCGAATTTACTGGGAATGTCAAAACAAGAAAAACTAATAATAAAACGAGGGGAAATGCTAGAAATGTCAAATATACATATTTCAGTTAAAATAAATTTTCTGTTCAAAACAGTTACAACTTTTTGTGCGGTAATTGCTTACGACCGACACCGAGGTCTAAGAAGTTTCATATGGGTGTCAAAACACGCGTTTTGGTGCCAGCAATGAGAATAAACTAACGTTTTTATTTTGGAAAATAGGTATGTGCAGAAAAACCGAAACATTTCATCAACCATTCTTAGTCGGGATATTTTGTTTTTCATTTCAGCTTCAGTCAACTGATTCTCTTTCACACTTTGGGACACATTGTATAATCTAGACAAAATTTCAGCAACTGCAATTTTTCATCTATCAACATCATTATAATCTTATATGCCCCAAAAGCGGCAGCATGTTCGCATCTTCATAGCATTTTTTGATTTGAAAACCTCAAATACCTCTGTATTTATATACAATTAATGCAATAATAAATCACGTGCTAATGGCACGGTTAAACGTTAAATCACTATTTCTATAGTTTTCGCTTATTCTGACAATGGTTTCACTTTTACCACAATAATATACAGCTGTGTTCAATATTATAGTAGTGAAATTAATATCGTTTGTCGAAATACGGGGAAACTTTGTTTTTAATGACTTTCATTAAAAATATAGCAAGTTTCATAGCAGAAGCCACATAAAAATTTAAAAATTTACGCAATACACTATATAGACAATATTATTTTGTCAAATAGACGAACCTTTGTTTGTAGTCTAATTTATACAAAAGTTTTTAAACAAAAAGTTCCTTTATGGACTACAAAAAATTTTTTGTGAAAATAAAACACCTTAATGTTTGGTGACATAAAACATATATATTTTATTTTTCACAACCGTATGCATTTCGGGCAGGCTTGCTGTCCATCATCAGCGACGCGCTACTAAACAAAAAGGTTTTAGTAAATAAACAAAGAGGTATAAACAATAACATTGGTCACCAGGATTTGGTCATTACAACAAAATTTTTAAATCAAAGAAAAGAGAGGAGAATTTATATTCCCGTTGTCAGAATTCATGGCATTCTTAGTTTTAAATATATAAAGGGATTCAAAAGCATCTAATTTTTTGTTGTTGTGAACAGCTTTAACTAAGCGCAAGTTCTCTGCTACGGTGCCAATGCTGTGTTGTATTGGACTATCGTCAGTCTTGTGCATATGCGCTGCTACTGCGGATCTATGCACTTCTTCGTTGTTGCAATGCTTTTCATGCTCTTTAAAGCGAACAGAAATTTGTCTTCGTGTTTGGCCTATGTATTTTGCATCGCAAGATGAGCAGCTGATTTCGTAAATGCCGCTTCGCTCCAACGTGGGTGTACTGTCTTTGGTGGAGCCGAGAATATTTTTAATTTGTTGTTGTTAGTGTAGACAATTTTCATATCGTTTTTCTCAAACAATTTGCATGTCTCACAATTGTTTTACTTTTCGAAATGAATTTTATTCCAATGACTTTGGCACAAGCATGGGTAATCCTCTTTCACCATTAATTGCAGAGGCGTTCATGGCTAAATTCGAAAAGGATCTTGAAACTGAAGGCGTCTTACCAAGAGTTTGGATTAGATACGTAGATGATGTTTTCTGCATAATAAAAAAAGACCAGCTCCAACACACACTAAACACAATAAACAGTAAATACGACAGCATTAAGTTCACGTTCGAAATAGAAGATGATCAACATTCTTTGCCGTTTTTAGACCTGAAATGCACAAGAGTTAGCAACAAATTAGACTTTGCGGTTTATCGCAAACCCACCTCAACCGATCGTTTAATCACATTTGATTCTTTCTGCCCATATCAACAAAAAATTGCATCATTCCATTCGCTTGTTTACCGCCTCGTCAGTTTGCCTCTGTCCATCTCCAACTATAAAATTGAATATGAGAAAATCCTACACCTGGCATATTTAAATGGGTTCGAGAAAAAACTAATCGACAAACTCATAAAAAGACACTCAAATTCAAATTATAAAAATAATCTGACGACCCTTTTCACACAGAATAAAGAAATTAAAACAAACACCCTAATACGCATCCCCTTCACATACCTCCCGCAAATCACAAATAGTCTTGCAAATTGTTTTGA